>PVIU01005110.1:0-117951 GCA_004026605.1 Ondatra zibethicus
AGACCTACAGCTACCTGACCCCCGACCTCTGGAAAGAGACTGTGTTCACCAAGTCTCCTTATCAGGAATTCACTGACCATCTTGTGAAAACCCACACCAGAGTCTCTGTTCAGAGGACCCAGGCTCCAGCTGTGGCCACCACATAAGGGTTTTTATACAAGGAAAATAAAAGTGAATTAAGTCTGTTAAAAAAAAAAAAAAAGAGTGTGTAGTGCTCTTCCAGAGGACCCAAATTTGGTTCTTAACAGCCATGGGGGCCACCCACAACCTCCTGTAACTCTAGCTCTAAGGAGTTCTAATGCCTTGGCCTCCACAGGCACCGACACTTACATGCACGTAATTAAAAATGATAAAAGTACATCTTCAGAAAGAAAGACCATGTTAAGAGCCTTCTCGGATGGAGGTATAATTTGGTGGTAGCATGCTTTCCTAGAAATCTCACAGGTCTGTGTTTGATCCCCAGTACAGAGGAAGAAAAGGAGGAGGAAACGGAGAGGAGGCAACTTCCAGTGCAGCCTGAGAAATAACTCAGTGGCCCAGCACTTGATTGACATGCTCAAGGCCCTGGGTTCAATCTCAAGCATCACAGGAATCTTCCTGAACAGAATTCCTGTCTGGTGACATTACTTCCTGCCCACAGAGGGTGGAGCGGTTAGAGAACAATCTGGCTTTTGCCTCCCCTGGTTCTTTTCTGTTGACCTGTTGACCATGGTATTTTCTGCTGGACAGGGGAGCAAGGAAGAGTCCTGTGGGATCACCCTGGAAAGGAGCTCTGGGGAGGATTCCTAGAGGAAGCTGGATGTCCTAAGGGACTCAGAATCACCAGTTCCTCTTGGCCAGATTTCTTCTTTTCTGGCAACACATCTCTAATGAAAATCTGAGTCATCCAATTGTGGGGGCTTCTTCCAGCCTCATTCTCTCTTGGTTCCTACTCTTGGAGCCAAGAGCCAACAGGCATCATTGATTGCTTCTCTAATATGTCAAGCCAGTGGAGAGGTTTCTCAGTGTGGGCTGGGAAATCCTCATTACCAGCTTTTCACCCTCATACTTTCTCAGTCAGTCCATTGTCCTTCAGAGAGAGACTGTTCGCCTACAATCCCACTTCCAGTACCAAATCTGATGCCTGTTAACATGCTTCCGATGACATCATGCAGCCAGGACAGGCTTAAACAGATTGTTTATGTATTTGTTCATTCTCTTGCTTGCTTTGAGAAGTTGTATCTGTCATTACAGAGCACCTCAGAGAGCCAACTTAAAAGGTGAAAAGGATTTCTTAATTAGTCTGTGGTTTTCAGAGGCCTCAGTGTAGAACCAACTGACCTTGTTGTTTCTGGGTTGTGGTGAGGCAGAACCATGAAAGAAGGGTGTGGATATATAACCTTCCTTGCTCACCTTATGGTGACCAGGAAGTAGAGAGAGGGAGAGGATGCCACAGCTTCCCCCCTTTCCTGCTTTGTTCCCCATGGGCACCAAACTTTATTGGACAGTTCTGCCTACATCCAGGGTGGGTCTTTCTTGCTTGTTTAATCCTCCCTGGAAATGCCATCATCGAAAAGCATGCTTTCTCATTTCCTGATGACTCTCAATCCAACTAGGTTCCTACAGTCAAGAGTCCCTCATGAGGGCTCACTATGTTGTCCAGATTGATTTCAAACTGAAGAATTTGAACTGTCCTCCCACCTCTTCCTCACTGCTGGGACTACTGGGTAAAAAGTGGGTGGGGTTTTGTTTGTTTGTTTGTTGGCTGCTGTTTTCTAAGTTTGCAGAATCCAGGGAGAGAAACCCAGCCAGATTTCAGCACAGTTCATTTCTCAGACCCTTCACATCACAAAGCTGCAAGCAAAGGCTCCTCACCAGTTTGGCAATGGGCGTGACTGACAGCTTGATTCCAAACTTGTGGCTTTCATCTGTTCTTCCCATTACTGTTAACCCCTTACTCAACTCTCTTGCTCCCTCCTTCCTCAGCTTCACCCTTGGAAGGGTGCCCTTCCAGTCATTTCCCCCTCTGTATTTATAATGAAGTTTACATTTCCCAGGTAGAGTAGCAGAATATGTACATCCAGCCTACTTAATAGAGACTCCCATGTATTTGATTTTTCTTGCCCTCCCTGTTGCACCAGAAAGACAGAATGCAAAGCTCTTACATTCCCTCCTGGGAAGGTTGGCATTAGTAAGCCCTTCCTGCCCTTGAGGAAAGAAAGGGTAACCAGGTTTTTGGTTGCTAAACGATGGGCTTTAATGGTTCATCAAATCAGGCCTATTGTGAACGAACAAGAGAAGATGAGGGGTTTGTTGGCATTTGAGGTGTGCAATAAACAATGCCCTTTCTCTCCACCATGCTTTGAAATATAAAATACAGTAATCAGACAGATGGAGAGGAAATCAGCGTTGGGTTTGATGAAGCTGATGTGCACGGCTGGATCCTCAGCCCCTGGTGCCTGGTGGGATATCCTGATGCTATAGTCCACCCCGCCCCTTGCCAGATGAGGCATAAATATCTGCCAAAATGGATCCTATCAGAGCCATTATGCTCTGAAACTTGCTTTAGTGTCTTTCTAATACCCATTACTTTATGAATCTACATTAATTGGCATCTGTGTTGTTTTAACAAGGGATGATCATGAAGAGAGCAACAGTGAACATCCTAAATCCACATCTTGTTCAGTAGCTGTTTAGTCCTTCCGATTTACAGATTTATTTTGTTTTAAATTATGTGTGTGTCTATATACAAGCGTGTGCACATAGTGTAGTACCTTCAGAGGCCAGAAGAGGTGCTAGATACCCCGGAGCTGGAGATACAGAGATGCAGCCATGAGGGTGCTAATAACTCTCCTAATAAACCCCACACCTCCAGCAGTACATCTCAGTGTCTCTCTTGCACCCCTATCTAAGAACTTTCACTTTCTGGGCAGTTTTGATACACTCCAGGATAGGGACCACTGGCTAAAAGGATCTTATGTAACTGTGGCTTAGCTTAGTTTTAAAGTTTCTATAGTTAGATTTATCTTATTGGGGGCAAAGGACCCTGGGAAGCCTAAATGTATTCGCTACCTATTTCTACCCAACAGCTCTCTCTGGAAAGCACTGAAACTCACAATAATGACCACGCGCTGTTTTAGTATAATTATCTGGATGACGGTTGGACCTAGTTCAGGTGGATGGTTTTTCTGTTGGCCTCACCTGACTGAGACTGGCAGGTGGTTGTGGGTCCCTCTCTGGCAGGAGACCACACTGGCTTCTTCTAAGGATCAAAGTGGGTGGTCCTAGGGATCCAGGTTAGCAAATCGAAAGTTGCAATTTTGTTTTTCATTTGTTTGTTTAAAGATTTCTTGCTTTGTTTTGAGAGGAGGGGCTTGGCTGTGTATTAATCCTCTTGCCTCAGCCTCCTGAGATTACAGGCATGCCCCGAAGTGTATGTCTTCTGCAGTGCCTGTTAAGGTAGAAGGTGCTACTTCCCTTAAGGTGGAAGATGTGAATCCCGTGGATTCTTTGTTCTTCATTAGTCAAGGCAAATATGGAACCAGTGTCGTTCAGAGATGGAGAAATGCACTCCACTCTGGGATGGAAAGGATAGCAAAGCCACACTGCAGACAGACACAGGGACAAGGAAGGGACTGTGATTCATTGGATGCCACTGCTACAACGATCAACCACAGGAAAGTATTAGAATCAGTCTTTTACAGTGCCATCCAGTATTTCTCTTTTAGGTAAAATTTACATCACAAAATACCTTCAAGCATACACTCTGTAAGCAGTACAGCTCTGAGGGGAAAGGTTTCCCCAGTGCAAGTGTTGCAGCTCTGAGGAGAAAAGTATCCTGGCAGTTGAGCCAAAGAATACTACAAAGTCAGGCCACAAAACAAACCTCAAACAAGAGATATTCTGGGAAAGACACAAGAGGGTGCCTGTCTCTGCTCAGATGAGAAGCAGCAAATGAGTAGAAGGCAGGCTTTACATAGGGTTTGGGGGTGGGGCTTCCAGGGTATCCTGGGATTGGTGGGATAGACAGGATTACAGGCTCAGGGATTGGCGGACTTCTGTGCCTTATCTCGGGGCTCTCTTTTTCTCTGTAGGGTGGAGCTTAGCTGCCTGGAAACAACCATTATGGCCTTTTGAGTAGTCTGGGGAGGAGGGCCTGGCTACTCCTGTGCCTTGAGGGGCTTACGCACACATAAATAGATGCAGTGGCCTTTAGAATAGTCATATTTTCTTTACCTACTTCTAAGACATTTTTATCAGCCCCAAAGGAAAACCTGGGCCTCTAAGGCAACCACTCTCCATTTTCCACCACAGCCCTTTGCAGTCTGCTTTGTGTCTTTGGAGAGTTATCTCTCATGGAGGTTTGTGCAAATGGGATCGCAGGACATTTGCTTTCTTTGACTTGGCTTTTTTCAGTTAATCTTTTCCTTTCTTTTCTTTTCTTTCTTCCTTCTTTCCATTTTTCCTTCCTTCCTTCCTTTCTTTCTTTTCTTTCTTTCTTTCTTTTTTTTTTGAGACAGGGTTTCTCTGTGTAGCCCTCAATGTCCTAGAACTCACTCTGTAGACCAGGCTGACCTTGAACTCAGAGATTTGCCTGCCTCTGCCTCGTGAGTGCTGGGATTGAAGGTCTGTGCCACCATGGTCCCCCATAATGTGCTGTTTTCAAGATCTGCTGTGTTGAAGCACATATCAGAATTTCATTCACACTCGGGTCATTTGCCAGTGGCAGGTTATTTGCACTGCGTCTGTTTGACTATTCTTAATAGAACTGCTATGAATATCTACCACTTTTGGTTGGGGAGGAGGGAGTAGGGGATGTGGTACCAGGGACTGAACCAAGAGTCTTGCACATGCTAAGCAAGCACTCTACTACTGAGCTATAGCTTTCCATTTGTTATTTTAAAACAAGATTTGACAATGTAGCTCAGGCTAACCTTGAACTCTCAATCCTTCTGCCTCAAACTCCTGAGTATCAGGGATTGCAGGTATATGCCACCATGCCTGGCTTCTTCTACCATAAAATGCTTCCCACATTTGGGGTTCAATTTTGTACACCGTGTGAGATTAGAAGCCTCTGAATGCCACACTCTCCTCTACATGACTTCATCTCCCCTCTAATTATGTAATGCTTTGTGTCTTTGGGCAAGTTAACTGATATCTCTGTGCCTGGTTTCCTTGTTTGGGATCATAATATGGGTTACTGTCAAGATTGAAATGCGGTAATATGCAAAGTCCTTAGCAGCAGGCCGGACAGGTGGAAATCCTAGGCCAACTTCCGTCATGGCTGTTGGCAACCCCAGCTCCACACCAGAGAAGGGATCATTTTAGCTATCCTTGCTTGTTTCTCCTCCTGTTCCAGTCTAGTAGCCACTAACACACGTCTACTTCACTATTCTTCTTTAAGTTAAAAATATGTTTTATGTGCATGTGTGTGTGCCTGAATGTATGTCTGTGCACCATGTGCATGCAGGAGTCCAAGGAGGCCGGATAGGGTGCTGGGCCCCGGGAAAACAGATTTACAGACAGTTGTGAGCCACCATGTGGGTGCTAGGAACCAAAGTTAGGTCCTCTGCAAGAACAACCAGTGCTCTTGATCACAGGGCCATCTCTCCAGCCCCTTATTATCCTCTGTTTTTAATTCTGAGCTCATCTTAGTCATTTGGCATCCTTCCCATTGAATTTCACTATCTTCTTTCTTCTGAGGCCTGCTAGGATCTTTATTGAAATTACAGTTATAGATTGGTTTTGGGGGGGTTGATATATTTTTACTATCGAGTCTCTGTAGGCTGTAACATGTCTCTCCATTTATGAAGCTCATATTTTGTATCCCACAGTCATTTATGGATTTTTTTTAAAAAAATTCAGATGCTATAAATTTCTTTTGCTTTATCATTCCTGGATAGTTTGTATTTTTGTTGCTATGGTGAATGGGATATCCCTGCCCCCATTATGTTTAATTGGTTATCATTTGCATGTAGATAATGGTGGATCTCGGTTCTATTTCTGGTCTTGATACTCTGCTTTTTTATTTGGTGAGTGCTTTGAAATCTTTTCCTTCTTTTGCTCTTCCCTCTTCTCGTCAATACTTCTTTTCTTGACATATTGCACAGGCTAAAATGCTTGGAAGGATACCAGACAAGAGATGCCAGCTGGGAGGCGAGGGTGTGTGAGGGTGAGCGACGGGGGAAGTGTTTCAGAGGACCCCTGTGAGTGGGTGCTGTAGGAAGAAGGGTCACACTCAGAGAGGAGAGGAGAGAGGCTGGCCTCATATCCACAGTGAGGACCATGCACTCCATTTGGTGAGCTCTGGGTAGTTATCAGACTGCAGAACATCAGACTGGTGTGGCTGGCTGTATCTCAGCGGCATTGATCAGGCAGAGGTGGAGGGCCCCCGGTGGGTGAAGGGGGGGGGGAGGAGAAGACTCAGTCGGGATGACCAGATAAGTCCTCATAAATCGCCAAGTGTGAGGTGATGGGGGCAGGAATGGTGCGGGGTGTGATGAGGACAGTCTTACATGCAAGTTAGCACCTGGGCCCGAGTGAAGTGAGTGTTTTCACTGAAGGGCTCATGTGAGCCAGGGACTAAGCTGTTCCCTGCGTGACACCAAAGCCCTGCCCAGATGACTGAAACCTTCCTGTCGCACCCTGTAGAAGATGTCCACACTCCTCATTGTACTTCCCAGAAGCATGTGGCCTTATGCGTTTACTCTAGCTATTATTTGTTCCATGTAACATAAATAATGATCCAGGGAAACCCAACTTTCGCCGGCCTCAGTGGACTGTGGCTTTGGCCTCCAGTATAATTTACCTCCCAGGTCAATGGTAGTGGCTCAGCCGTCTCCTCGGTGGTCAAGATTCTCCCATCCGATGACCTCCACTGACTCAGATCCCTGTGGGCTTGGGACAACAGTGTTCATCCACAGGTTGGAGAGCGCTGGGCCTCCAGAGCATGGTGTGAGTATGGATGGCAGGGGAGGCAGTGAGTTCCGCCTCTTATGCTGCCAAGCCAGAATCTCCCCACTCTCCCCATTGTACCCCCAGAACAGCTACCAACACTTCTCTCCTGCCCATCACATTCACTCCACACAGAAGCAGAGGGCAAGAGCAGCAAAGACCCTGAGCCTCCCCCTGGAGGAGAGAGAAGCCACCCAGGGAACACCCACTGCCCCCAGCAGGAGCCATGGGCTACGCTGGCAGTGAGCAAGCAGCTGGACCCGAGGGGCAGGACTGGGACCTGGAGGATGAGAGCTACAGAGATTCTGTGAGGAATCTGGTCAGAGGGGTGCACATTTAAAAGTAAAAATGTTCCTAGGATCTCAGTGAAAATCAGTGTCCAGGGATACGAAAATCCTTAATATAGACCCCTTTGTCCTCCTCCTCCTCCACCCCAGACCCCAAGCTCTAATAAAAAACCTAAGTTCAGGTGATGGAAACTCTCTGTGCCCTATTCCAAACCCCACACAGGTTCTGGCTTTCTGAGGGGTCTCGCTCCCTCTTATATATGGACAGAGGCAAGAGGACATTGAATTCTGGGACATCAGGATCCATGAATGATGGTGGCATGTAGAGCACAATTTCCTATACAAATCCAGCCCTGAATTCCTGACTGAGGACTTTGACTCGGTGGATAACAAAAGGGAGGTACTGATAGGAGCAGCGGACTGCCAGATGGCCTGGGCAGCTACCTGGTGATGCACTCAACCTTGCCTGGGGGTACACAGAGCTTCACCTACGTAGTTCAGAAACTCCCATCTACCCCTAGAAAGAGAAGAGGTAGGCTCAGAGCAGCAAGCTGTTCTTTTTATTTGAATTATAAAACGAGATATTTAAATTTAAAAAAAAAAAGAATCAAATTGGGTGTGGTGGCGAACACCTTTAATCCCATCACTTGGGAGGCAGACTTGCAGGAGCTCTGTGAATTCGAGGCCAGCCTGGTCTACAAAACAAGTTCCAGGATAGCCAGGGCTCTTACACAGAGAAACCCAGTCTTGAAAAAAAAAATTCAAGTTAGATCTATTTCAAAGTCTGTACAAACCGTAGTTGATGCTGCCTCACTTCTGAGAAATGAGCCTTCATTCCTCCACTTTCTCCCTGCATTGCACAGGTCCACAGGGGCTCAGGACCTTGTGTTAATATGATATCCATCACAACCCCACCCCAGTCCTATCGTCAGCTTCTCCCACTTGGCAATTTGTAAGAACTGACCTGGCCATTCCGTCTGAGTTTCACTTGACATATTGGCATCCCCTGCCCTCTTCAGAGCCCAGCCTTTTGCCTGGCACTCGTACTCAATAAACATATTAACCCTATGGGATCTATACAGGAAAAACTCATTTCCCCTTAGAAGGCCACAACTGAATATTGTCCTCATTATAAAACTACACACACACACACACACACACACACACACACACACACTCTTTTCCTCTTACTGTGTCAAACTACCCAGACAAAAGCAGCTCATACCTCAGGAGGCAGAGGCAGTCAGGTCTCTGTGAGTTCGAGGCCACCGTCTCCAGTGGTAGCTTCAGGACAGCTAGAGCTGTTACACAGAGAAATCCTGTCTCAAAAAACCAAACCCAAACCAAATAAACAAACAAACAAAAAGTGGCACACGGGAGAAAAGATTTGGGCTCACAGCTTGAGGATGCAGTCAATCAAGCTGGGAAGGTCACGGCAGCAGGAGACTGGGACTGGGGGCCACGCTGCATCCGCAGCTAGGGAACAGGGGCAATGAATCCCTCAAGTTGCTCATCCTTTTTTTTCCCCAAAGATTTTATATTTATTTCTAATTATGAGTATGAGGGGCACAGTATGCACACATGAGTGCAGTGCTCCTAGAGGCCAGAAGGAGGCGTCGAACCCACTGGAATTACAGGCAGTTGTGAACCAGGGTCCACACTCTTAACTACTGACTGACCAGTCCTGCCCTATGCTGCTCATTTTTATTTTGAAGTTACGGGCCCGCCTCCAAGACAGAGCTTACATTTCCTCATTCTATGATGTACTGGTGGGATGATGAAGTTGGATCTTCAACTTGTCAGAACAAGGTAAATCGTGATGCTGGGGTTTGGGTGTGGTTGGCTGTAGGACACTCGGTTCCCAGTGTGGTGATGTTGTGAGAAGCTGAGCCTTTTAAGAGGCGGAGCCCAGTGGGAGTTAGTTAGGCCTCTGGGGACACCACCTTCAGATGCCCTTGAAAGTGACTGAGGTCGTTCTATGTGACCCTGCCGTTTCTCTGCTTGCCTTGTTCAGGGTTGGCCTGAAATTTGATTTTGGCTGGATTTTTGTGTGCTCCCATTTGCTGAGGGTCAAGTCCTGGGAAAGTAGCATGGAGCATTTTAATTAACAGAGATGCTCTGTCCATTAGGCTGCCACAACTTAGCTCAGTGCTGAGGATGATTCCAGTTTGACGTCAGGGGAAGAAAGCAATGAAGGAGATAGATCAGATGAAGCAATATCGGGAGTTTATGAAGTCTGTGCATTTTCTTGAGGCCTCGCAGGGATCGCTTTTAAACTGGCTGTCACCCATGCATGAATTATCCCCTCCACCTGGGAGGACAGAGGCCGACAAGACACACACCCACACTCGGGGCACGGGGCCCTCAGCGGCCTCATAATTCTTTCTTAGGCTGCTAAAGTGGAGAGTGCTGTGATAGCAGAGAGAGACGTGACCCTGGTGATGTCTTCAGAATAAAAAAACCCTGGGGGCAGAGGAGGAAAGAGGAGAGGCGAGAAATAAATAACAAGCCAGGATGCTATTTACATACAGAGGGAAGGCCTCTGAGACTCAGCTCGGGGGGCCTTCCATGTCAGTAATAACTCGGTGATGGAAATAAAGAGACTCTTCTGCAAGCCCACATCGCCAGAGATGCTATCAGCGTCGGTTCTCCTTTGTTTCCTAACGATGCTAACCCAGCTGGGGGAAGGCAGGGCTATCAAATGCAACTGTGTGGTGGGGTGTAGGGGTGAGGCCGGTGGTCCCTGTGATGACTCAATTATGTTGGCTGCGAAGAGATTAATTAGAATTGAATGTTCTATTGATGTAAAACCGCCTTTTGCACCTGCTGTTGGCACCCTCATTACTGGTTTCCCATTATAGGGGATTATATGGTGCAATGAAATGAAGTTTATGCTTCCTGGGAGACACTCTTAAATATGTTTACTGTACCTAACTGGCGGTGAAGGGGTTACCTGAGAGAAACATGACTCAGTCTCTCTCTCTCTCTCACTTGCTCTCTCTCTCTCTCATAAAGGAACCGCCATCCCCTTCCATAAACTACAAAAATAGATATTCCCATGCCCATTGGCCAGGCTACGAGCCCTGAGGTAAGTCCCATCAAGTCTCGCTCACTTTGTGACTGGTACAGTAGGAGTCAAAGGAATCCTCATCCACTCCCTGGACCAATCACATTGCTTGGGTTTTCACACAGCTTCTTCTCCTCATGTATCAGAAGCTTGGTCCCAGTGTGTGGGCACCTGAGGCGACTTGGTTAGCTCACTGGGAGGTCAGCCCTCGGAAGAGGTTACGGGAGCTCACTGGGGCTGTCAGTTCTCTCAAGTAGATGACTGTGTGAGAGCAAGTTGGCTCCTTCCTGCCTCATTGCACGCTCTGCCCATCTGTATGGTCCTCCCCACAATGCCATCCGCCAGGATGTGGTGGAGACAAGGAAGCCCTCACCAGAGGCCAAACAGATGGGCCTGCTCAATCGCAGACTTTCCCAAACTGTTTGGATTTCAAAAAAAAATCAAGTATTCAGTCTAGGAGAGGGGTCATGTTATATAGCAAGATGAAACAGGCTAATATACACAGGGAATGGCTCTGGAAGAAAAGGGGTACAGAACTGGCATCCTTGGCATTTGTGGGGCTTGTCTTTTGGGAAAAGGGGAGAGAGAAGTGTTATTTCCAGGGATGAGCAGCATCTGTAGACTTGGAAGAACACTGTCGAATGATGCCGGGTGAAAGAAACTACTTCCGGGTCCAGTAACACTCCTCTCTTGATCTCAGGTCAAGCACCACCCCAGCCCTAAAGGACTCAGCCAATGTTTGTTAAATGGGAAACAGAGACAAGAATCCATTAATCCTGTCCAGTTGAAATAATGACTGAGCCTTTGGTACTCAGGTGTTCCACCTACTGACCAGTCTCAGGCAGGAAGGAGGGGGCATCACGAACCAATGAAATCTCAGCAACTGAGTCCAGATGCTGCCTTTCCAACATGTCCTGGATCTGGATCCCCTAAGATGAAGGTGGTACCATATATTTGTTTGAAGGCACACCTGGAATACCTATGGTGTCTGTCCTGGTCAGTTTTGTCAACTTGACACAGCCTTAGAGTCATGTGAGAGGGAAGCCCCAGTAGAGGAATCACCTAGATCGGAAGGATCTGGGAACATGTGTGAAAGGACCTGGGAACATGTGTGGGGAGCAGTGTTTGATCACTAATTGATGCAGGAAGGCACAGCCCAATAAGGGCAGCACCATCCCTAGGTGGGTAGTTGTTGGCTGAATAAGAAAGCCAGCTGGGCATAAGCCAATGAGCAAGTGAGCGAGACAGCATCCTCCCCCACGGTTCCCATTTCCAGATTCCTGCCTGGTGTTCCTGCTCTGACTTCTCTCAATGACAGGCTATAAGTCAAATAAGGCCCTCCCTCCCCTACTTGCTTTTGGTCAGAGTGTTTTATTACAGCAAATAGAAAAACTAGGGTAGGATCCAAGGACCTAGAGTTGGGAGCCTGGAGGTGGGAGGCAGAAATGGAAGACACCAATCATGCGCCCCCACACTAGACACAGCCGGCATGACTGACATCTTTCCCTGATCATGTTTGCAGGACTCCACCCTGAGCACAAAAGCTCACAGGTGTCCCTGGTTTCCTTGACTGGCCACAAAGGAAACACATCCCAGCATGCCATGTACCCTGCTTTATGGAAATGTCAACAGACTCTGGGTCAAGTGACAGTTTAGCCACACCACTCCTCTGGCTCAACCAGTTCCTGTGTGGCCTCCTTTGTAGACTTGCTTTATAGATGGGATGGTGAACGACAGAGAAGTTCTTGGGATTCTTCTGTCCCCTGGTTCAGATGATGGGAGGCATGGTGGCCAAAGGAACTGTGAAATGACCTTAGCTATGCAAATGTCATTGAGCCAGAGACAATAGGGAGACAGAGCTTCATGGTGGGGTCAAACTGGCTTTCATATTATTGACACTACAGAATATAGGGAGTTCTGAGTCTGCTCTCTGCTGTATATTCACTCAACCGACATTTACTGAGCTGCTAGGTTCATCTGGGAATATAGCAGCGAGCACGCAAGTGTGTTCTGTGGCCTCTAGACTTTCTGTTCGGGCGGAAACTCCATGTCTCAAGTGGCCCAGTTCAGCTGGGACTTCAGTCATGACTACCACTGTTGCCTCTGGGTATGCAGAATGAGGCACAAACTGTGAACTGAAGAACAAATGCTAAGAAACACAGAAAGCTGCAGAGATGGCTCACTGGGTAAGAATCTTGCAGAGAGTCCTGTTGCCAGCACCCATGTGGTGGCTTGCAACCATCTGTAACTCCAGTTCCAGGGGATCTGACACCCTCTCTGGCCCGCATGGGTATACATTGTGCACAGACATACACACAGGCAAACCCTCATACACATAAAATAACACTAAATCTTTAGATCGTTTTACAAAAGAAGTACATTTATCAGAAAGTCATCAGGAGTCATGACTTACCACTATTCCCACAGGCCAGTGCTTCTCTCAGCCTTCATCAGCCAGCTTCCTTTTGTGCTAGATGGTGATTAACACAGAAACCCACACTTGGTCAAAGTGCAGACAATAAGAGACTTCAGAATGTTTAGCCCTTAATTTGGCATCAGTATCACACTGCCTCCTCCCCAAGGCTCAAGGACCACTGCAGAAGACGGCAGGGAAGACTAAAAGAGCCAGAGGTGACAGATGACTACAAGGAAAAAACGATCGCCGGACACAGCAGGGCAGCTACACATAAAAATTCACAGCAGGGCCAGGAGTGGTGGCGCACGCTTTTAATCCCAGCACCGGGGAGGCAGAGGCAGGAGGCTCTCGGTAGGTTTGAGGCCAGGCCAGTCTACATAACGAGTTATCAGACAGCCAGGGCTACATAGTGAGACCCTGTCTCAGAAACAACAAACAAACAACCCCCAAACCAAACAGACAAAACTAATAATTCGCAGACGTTATAACAGCCTGCAGTGTGCAAGCTCAATCCAGACCAAAGTGCCAGCACTGAGAGGAGGCGGGCAAAATGGCCCACCTGTGGTCGAGGAGCTACTGGCCAACTGGCGGCTGGTGAGAGTCATTTCTCTTTGAGAGTGGCACCCTTCGCACGTTGATGGCCCCACACCCATGAGTGTAAGGGTAGCACACATTGGACTTGATGGGTGAAAACAAAATCAACCTCCGAGGACACAAAGTCTGATGGCGAAGGAAGGGGGTGGGCGGGCCTGGGTGTTGTTGAAGGAGGGCAGTGAATATGACCAAAATACACTGACTGGAATTCTCAACTAGGAAAAATGAGGAAAACATATGTACATCTATCATAAGATAAGACAGATAAGCAGAGGTATAACTTAAGCAATTATTATAATAACCATGTAGGTCAGGGATGAAACATCTCCCCCCTCCCCAGAAGCCCTGCTGTGACTGACTATTCCCAACCTCAGCAGCCCCTCTCCTGGCCAAAGCAACCCTCTCCTGCTCTCCTCACTTTTTTGTTTTTATTTCCAAGCCCAGGATGGCCTCAAACCCACAAATGTCTTGGCTCAGCTGCCCATGGAACGGGATGGTAGACGCACACCAACATTCAGGGCCCTCACCTGACTGTTCTGGGTGTCCACTCGCTTCTGTCTTGATGGGTTTTCTCTCTTACCCACACGTGAGTGTGCCTCTGTAGACACAGAATGCCGTCTTGTCGTTTTCAAGAATTCTCTCTTTCGAGTCTCCTTTAGTTTGCAGGTATACCCTCACGCCTTTCTTATCTTGCAGTTTGCATGCTGAAGAATCTGAGCCGTGGACTCCGCGTTTCTACTGTCTAGATTCCTCTGATTGACACCGTTGGGGGTGGTTCAAGATATACATCCGAATTTCCTGCCAAGCGGCAGCTGGATTACCAGGGGTTGGATTAGAACCAGGGTGTCTCTTTTTGTCAAGTCCGTACAGGTGTGACTGTTCTCACAGGGAGGCAGGTAGATCTTGTCGTTTCTCAGTGTGAGATGTATGTCCCTGTTGCCATATGATGCATTAGTTCACTGATGCACTAAGGAGATCAAAATGGTGATTTTCTACACGCTCTCACACGGTGCCTTGAATACTCTGTAAAGAGACATTTCCACTCGGTGGTCTACTGAGTTACCTGGCGATAGAGTTTACATGTTAAAGGTAGTACAACCCCTTGCTTCTTTTCCTTTACATACCAGTTTTGTTTTAGAGTAAAGATCTCACCATAAAACACAAACTGGCCTTGAATCCTCTGTCTCCACATCCAGCATGCTGGGATTATAGGTGTGGGTCGTTAAGCCTACCTAGTTTGTTTTTGAGAGAATGAGTTTGTTTGTCATCCTCTGAAAGGTGACAGTGATTTTTATCTTATTTTATTTTTGGTTTTCCTAGACAAAGTTTCTCTGTGTAGTCCTGGCTGTCCTGGAACTCACTCTGTAGACCAGGCTGCTGCCCTCGAACTCACAGAGATCCACCTGCCTCTGCCTCCTGAGTGCTGAGATTAAAGGCGTGCGCCACCACTGCCCAGATGACAGTGTTTTTAAGAACTAAAGACTCAACTGCATCTGATGGGGCTCAATCCACTATGATTAAAATCTTTGCTGATGTACGGATGGCTCTCAGGCTGGCCAGTGGGCACTTCCTACAAATGATTCTTGCATCCTTTGGACTCCATCATTTAGCCTCAGCTAGCACATCTTCCACACCTGAAGTCACCCATCTCTGTAAGACGTCCTGCCTTGTACTGTTACAGAACCTTCCATCTGTCTCTCTGTCTCTTCATCCTTTTTTCGCCACAAATTGCTAAATGTCTAAATAATGAGAAGATAGCCACAGCCTGTGGGAAAATATTGACAAATCTGATAATAGATCGTTATCCAGAACATCCAAAGACATAAAAGTAAATAAGTCATCGAGCCACAGAAAGTCTTGGAAGAAATCAAAATACATATTGCAGAGTGCAAGAGCCATTCTGGAGATTCAAGATGGCAGCGGCCACCAGCACTTGCAGGTCTGTGGGGCAACACTGAGGAGCCTGAAAACCCTCAGAGGCTTTACAGGGAGATGCAGCAGCAGCAGATGAGCCCGCAGGGTGAGCAGTATCCACAGAACAACTACAGCATAAGGCAGTTCTTATGGGAGGATGCTTTTAAAACATGGTTTCATGGAATTGGAAAAAAAAAAAAAGATGGTGGTACGGAAGATTATGCTTGTGGTGAGAGGCACGGAAATGTGGCCGTGGTGAACAAAGGAGCAAGTTGTTGCCAAGTGGGGCCAGTCCTCAGACCGCTGGGAGGCTCGGGTCACCATCTGACTCCCCTAGTCTCGTTGCTCCCCGCTTAGGTCGGTGCTACTGCCCAACCCACAGGCCAAGTCTGTGACGTGGAACCATCACTGCTACTACCTATCACACTGCTTGCCCTGCTGCGGGTAGGAGAGCACGGGGCTTGGCACTGCCCTCAGGTTGCAAGCACGATGGTCACCCCTGGGGTGCCAGCAGGGCAGGAAGGTGTGCAGTCGCTCTTGCAGGTCCTGCTGCATGATCACCCTGATTCTGGGCAGCAGCAGGATATCTGAGACTAGTCTCAGAGATATTCCAGTACTTATGGTGCTTCAGAAACCTTGAAGCCGATCAACGATCCCTTGCAATAAGTATTTTCATGTAAAACCATTTGGGCAAAAGAATATACTGTCTGACATCCACCGCTTTAATAAATGAGTGTGCCATAGAGAGGTGGGAAAGATGGCAGGGTGGAGCAGTGTGTGTGATGAAGAGAGGCAGAACTGGAGTCAGGGTGGTGGCGGTGGTGGTGGCAGGTATGGAACCACTGTGGAAATGGACAAAGGAGCACGTCGTTGCTGAGTGGGGCTAGTCTGTGCACTGCTGGGGCACTTCACCTGGGTGCCACTGGCCCTGCGCACAAGGCAGAGCCACCGCTGCTGCTGCTGCTGCTGCTATTGCTTGAGCTGTCTGCCCTTCTGAGGGGAGGAGAGCGTGGGCTGAGGTGCTGCCCTCAGGCTGCAAACACAATGGTTGTGCCCAGGGTACTGGCAGGGCAGCTAGCACCGAGGGAAGGGTGGTGTGCAGCAGCCTGGAGCTTGCGTGGGTCCTGCCCTCAGATACACTGTCCGGAATGATTGCCCTGACTGTGAGCAGCAGCAGGACGCTGCAGATGACGAGTGGTTCATTGTCTGGTCGGAGTCTCCTAGAGGGGGTTCCGTAATCTGTGCTGCCACCCGAGGCCATGTTTAAGTCTGTGGTCTGTGCTCTGGACAGAAACCATGTTAATGCCCTGATCCATACTGCTACTGGATGGATTGATGTCCACTATCCACGTTGCTTCCAGAAACCATGTGGAAGCCCATGATCCATGCTGTCGCCTCTGCTACGGACAGGGAAGGTTCTTCTGCAGACTCATAACTGAGAATGAGAGACACTGAAGGCTGCTGAGACAAACTCTTCCCCCCCCACCCTCGAAAAAGAAGAAAAAAGAGAAAAAAGAAAAAGAAACAGTCCAGACAGGAAGCTCCTAAAGAGAGTCCTTTAAAACTGTGATAAAGATGCTGAAGTGTAGCTCTTCACAGTTGATGGCTTCGAGTGCATGGGTGGGAAAGGACTCTGTTTTAAGGGGCTGACCACTGGGAGTTTGGCCATGCTCCAATGACTATATGGAAGACAAAAATTGGATTTGGTAGGTTTTTGAGGGGGAGGGGAGACCTGGAAGAGAGGGAAGCGAATGTGATCAGGATGCATTGTATGATATTCCCAAATCATTAGTAAAAATATCATGTTGGGGGAAAAAATAAAAAAGAATGAAGAAGAAGAAGAAGAAGAAGAAGAAGAAGAAGAAGAAGAAGAAGAAGAAGAAGAAGAAGAAGAAGAAGAAGAAAGAAAGAAAGAAAGAAAGAAAGAAAGAAAGAAAGAAAGAAAGAAAGAAAAGGAAAAGGGTCATTCTGAAAAGGGTATATACTGTAGGGTCCCCAGCTATATGATGTTCCAAACAGGCAGACAGGGGTTGCCAGGGTCTCTGGTGGTGGAGGGGATGAACAGGCAGAGCAGGCAGGGATGGAAAACAGCACAATTCTTCTGAATAACACTATAAGAACGATACACATTCTTGTCTATGTTTCATAATCCATAAATATACAACAAAGTGACTCTCATTGTAAACCATGGGATTTGGTTGATGTCAGTCAACGCTAGCACACTGACTGCAGCAAGCAAACCACTGCCTTGGAGCACTGATGGTGAGAGGGGCTGTGTGCATCTGTGGGAAAAGGTCCATGGAAACTATGCTTCATTTCATTCAGACCCTAAGGCTGCTCTAAAAGCTCAATGCAATACATTAAAAACAAAATGTCTACTGCAAGGCTGGAGAGGTGGTTCAGGGTTAAGAGCAGTGGTTGTTCTTCAAGACCTGAGTTTTTGATTCCCAGAACCCACATGGTGACTCACAACCCCCTGAACCTGGAATGTGGCTCCCTCTTCTGGCCTCTAAGGCACTGCATGCATGTGGTACATAGAACATACATGTAGACAAAATATCAATATACATAAAATGAAGTTTAAATGACAAACAAACAAACAAATAAATGTCTAATAAAGGGCTAGAGAGATGGACCAGCAGTTAAGAGCCTTTGCTCTTCTTTCAGAGCTGCTAAGTTTGATTCCCGGGATCCGTATCACCTGTTATTCCAACTCCAGGGAATCTGACTCTCTCTTCTGGCTTCTTTGGAGGTCAAAGGACAACTTTTGGGAGTCAGTTCTTCCCTTTAACCATGTGGATTCCAGGGATTCGAACTCAAGTCATAAGTTTTGGTAGCAAGCACCTTTATCTGCTGAGCCATCTTGCTGGTCCCTTATTCCTCATTTACTCTTAATTCTTTAACTATATATTTAATATTTACCTCCATATGTTGATAACTGTTCTAATAATTTTTGGCTCTCTGAAATTCATTTTCTAGTAAATTCTTCAGGAAAGGCTCGTGGGAACACTCTTTTCAAAGTTCTTTCTGGTAAGAATTTATTTGTACCCTGATGTTTAAAAACCAGTTTCCCGCTGCACCCCTTTAATCCCAGCACTTGGGAGGCAGAGGCAGGTGGATCTATGTGAGTTCGAGGCCAACCTGGTCTACAAGAGTTCCAGGACAGGCTTCAAAGCTACAGAGAAACCCTGTCTCACACACACACACACACACACACACACACACACACACACACACACACACACACACACACCCCAAATAAACAAACAAACAAAAAAATCAGTTTCCCTAGATATAAGATACTAGCTTGTGTGTTTTGGTTCCTTGGGCTTCAGGAATATCTTCCTCTATTTCTTCTGCTTGCAACACAAAATCTCAGGAGGATTTTCCAGCTTCTAAGCCCTCCCCAGCTCATGTACCAGTTTTTGTTGTTGTTCTGTTTTGTTTTTTGCTTACTCAAAAGATTTTTCATTTTCCTTAAAGTTCCATCATTTTGCAAAATTATGCCCTGGTCTGGGCCACTCTCGGTCAGTGTTCTCGGGGCTAATGTAATGTAACCTTTCCATGTGTAGTTAGTTTCAAGCCTTCTTTTCTTGTTGTTTCTGGAAGGCTTTCTTGAGCTGCAGCCTTCAGAGTGCTCTCTCTGCTGCCTTGGTTTTTCATTTTCTTTCTTCCTGGATTTCTCTGTCTTGAAGCCCTTTGACCTCCTTCAAGGTTTGCTGCTCTCTCTTTCATCTCCGAGTCATGTTTGTTTCTTTGATTTTTTGCACATTTCCATTTTTCTTTGTTTTTCTTTTTTTAATTTCTTCCAAGGCATTATCTGCCGTGTTTATTCATCTTTGTGTTCTCCCCAGGTTCATTTCTGAAAATACTTCTTTCATGCGGGCCAATCCCTCCCTGAATTTGTGATTCCGTTTCTGAGTTCTTCTGTGTGTGGACTTCTGCTGTGTCTTCATCGCTTCCATCGCTGCCTCAATCTCTTTGTGTTTGCTCTTGACACGGGAGACGCTAGCCTTTGTTCGGCACGTGTGTTTCCTCGTGCAGTTTTTCCTTGTCTCTGGGGGTATTACTTCGCTCTTTATTATATCTTCTTCATTATAATCACCTTGCGCGGGAGGGAACCTGAGTTCTTTACTGTTATTCACTTCCGTAAAGGTGAAATTAATTTTTCTGAACTTTTACAAAGAGGTTGAACTCAATAGAGCTTTCTTAATTTCACAAAGTACCTGCTTGTTTGTTTTTTTGGTTTTTGGTTTTTTTTTTCTCCTCTGGCAGTGTTGAAAAAAAAAATATGGCAGCCTGTTTTCTGAGATTTGAGATCCCTGGCTCTTATTAAAAAAACATCTCCCATCACCTGAACCTTCCTTCCCCCCCCCTTCATTGTTTTATTCATTTATCCATTTATTGCCATGCTAGCAACCGAGCCCAGGGGCAAGCATATGTTAGATATGTCCCTACCATTGGGTTACACCCGAAGCTCCCTTTATCTAGTTTTGATTCTTCATTTGGTGGTTTTCTCTTGCATCTGCAGAGGAAAACCCAGATCTTCCCCAGTGCTCATGGGTAGGAATGTTCCTGCCCCTTTCCATCTTCCTGCTGAAGACCCACCGCACACGTGCAGTGCTGTGCTGAGCAGAGCCCCCGCAGTGGTTAGCCGTGCTTGCCTTGTGGCAGATCTAGGTTCAAATCTCCAGTTCCAATAAACCAGAAACCAGCCAGGCATGGTGGGTCTCTGTGAGTTCAAGGCCAGCCTGGTCTATAGACTGAGTTCCAGGACAGCCAGGGCTGTTACACAGAAAAACCATGTCTCAAAAAAAAAAAAAAAAAAAACCAAACAAACCAAAACCAGAAAACCACCAGATTTCAGCTACCGCTCTCAGAGAAGGACTCTGCTTTTCAGTCAATATTTATTGCCTGTCCCAAGAAGAGATGCCCTACTGACAAGGGTGGCAAGCACCTTTGTATTTCATCACACATGTCGTGTCTTAGGGTCACAAATGCAGTGTTGAAACACCATGACCAAAGCGACTTGAGAGCAAAGAGTTTATTTGGCTTACACTTCCACATCACAGTTCATCATCACAGGAAGCCAGGGTGGGAACTCACACAGGGCAGGAACCTGGAGGCAGGAGCTGATGCAGAGGCCATGGAGGAGTGCTGCTTTCTGGTTTGCTCCTTGTGGCTTGCTCACTCTGCTTTCTTATAGAACCCAGGACCACCAGGCAAGGGATGGCACCACCAATAATGGGCTGGGCCCTCCCCCATCAGTCATTAAATAAGAAAAATGCTCTACAAGCTAGCCTACAGCCCGGTCTTATGGAGGCATTTCTCAATTGGAGCTTCCTCTTCTCAGATGACTCCAACCTGTGCCTACTTGACCTAAAACGAGCCAGCACAGTACCACACAGGCTTTGGTAATGACTATTCTTTGAATAATCACTATGCAGCTACACAGCCCTGTCTGGTTTCCGGCTCCTGAGCCTCCTGCCTCAGCTTTCCACATGCAGGAATGATGGGTGCATGCCACCAAGCCCACCAGCTTTGTTCAAGAGTTTCTGTAGGTTTGGCTTCGCCGTGTAAGTTGGTCTGTCTGCTTTCTGTTACTGGCATGTTCAAATCTATGCTGCTAGCCTTGTTGCTATTTTTTAAAAATTATCCCAGTCATAACTTGTTATTAACTTGGATGCTTTATTAAAAATCACATTGAAGGAGAAAACCCCATTGAGTCCTTCCTATAGTGTTGTGTATTGATTATGGCACTGAGGCAGATGGTTCCGATGCCTGCCTGTAACCCCGCAGTCAGCCCAAGTTCAACACCAGGCACAGTTCCACCCGCCGGCTGGCACCTGCATCTCTTCTCTCCTGAAGGCTATCCCTGCCTCTACCAAAGCTTGATGACCTGGGCTGTGCTTCTGAGGTCACTCTCAAAGCTTTGCCTCTGATGTGCTTTCAGGGCGGGGCGGGGTAGGGTGTGGGGGAGACCACAGCCTAAGAGAGACACCGGCTGTGTTCCTATAGCGTTGGCCTATTCCAACTACCCGCTAATGGCATTTTAATATGGGATAATTTGAATGGCCTTTGGTGAGAAATCTGTGTAGTCTATGTATAAATGACGTGATCCTCTATTCCTTGTTTACAACTTCCTTATTCTCTCAAGCTCCAGATGACAAGCACTTTACCCCAGACCCCGTCTCTCCTAATGCTAGGCTTGTTTTCCAGAATTCAGCAATCTTTTAACTGTCAACTCTGTGTTTTATTTTGTTTTGTTTGTTGTTCTTTTCTGAACACGAAGTGAGAATTCTTTGTCTACAGTTGCCAGGATATGCTTAGTGTTTCACAAAATGCACATTGAGTTATTATCTCTCTGCTCCTTTGGGAATATGAATGCAGACTTGTCGGGTCAAATGCCACACCGGATCCCTGATCCCAGGGAATGTAACTTAGCCACTACTAATGCAGCATTATCACGGTCTGCTTTGCCTTCTAGTTAGAAGTCTTGTCTGTCTGTCTGTCTTCCTAATGGTGAGTTTCTTTCTGACCCTGCCTCCAGGAGATTCTCTAAGACTTGACTAGATAGCCTGTGCCTGGGGACAGATGGCCCAGGCACCTCTACAGGGAAACGGGCATCACCACAGAGCCTGTCTATAGCTTGCACAGGGGCTGGAGGGCATCTTAGTACACCTGCACCCAGAGCTGAGTTGTGTCCATGCCCTGGCCCCGAATCTTGGAATAGGGTATGAGTACAGACGCAGCGAGCGTTAAAGGTGGATTTGCAGGAGCCTGAGACACCACTGCTAAGTCCTAGCAGGGAGGGAGTTCCATCTGAGTAAAAGGACAGAGATGGGGGACAGAGTGTGACAGACTCCATGCTGGGATCTTGATGGGCATAAGGCTCTTTGCATAGTGTCAGAAGAGGAGATGTGGACTGCCTTGCTTTCTAAAGCTAACTTTAAACACCACTGACAGCAAGCTGTCTCCTGCAGGAAAGCAGACAGGAAGGCGACTGTCTCTCTGTTTCCATGGCTACAGACAGGACGCCACTGGGCAGTATGCTGAACTCTGGGCATCCTGGGCTTTGCCTGAAGGATGAAGTTACCTGAGCTTGGGGAGAACTCGGCAGCAGCATTTTAACTGCTTATCTTAGGGCCAACACTATCTTCTTTTTCAATGGCAGGGATCTGAGGACCAAGAGGTGTCCCTCAGAACACTCCTATACCCAAGAATCTTCAGAAACTGGTGGCTACGACCTGCCTGATGACCTTGACCCCTTCTTCACACCAGGGGGTGGTTTAGTAAAGCTCACAGGCCCCTTGGGGAGGTGACAGGCTCTCGACTACTTGCTGGGCATGGGCTGGAATGGGCGGATGCTAAGTTTCTGCATTACCCATCTAAAGTGCAAAACCCTTAGAGCATTTGAGGAAGCAAACCCATAGAGGCTTTCTTCTCACAGAGAACCTATAGAACATGGGGTCAGGTGTCGCTGCAAGATTTTCCCTGTCGAGTTGACAGAGGCTGCAGGCCAGGACCCCTGTTTGCATGCCTCACTCGGGGCAAATGTTCCTGATACGGTGCACTTAGATGTCCCCATAGGCCCACTCGGCCTGGCGGATGGCTTTCTTCCAGCCCTGTCTCCTTGGATGCATCCCTCCACCAGGCTTTTGTTTTCCGTTGCGGTGGAATGAATCGTGCCACCAGGTGTTGTGTGGGCTCTGAGCACAGTGTGAAAATACCACTCGCTCAGACCACGTGGAGCACGGCCGTACCTGCCACTGTGTTTCCATCCCGGCTGTGGCCGCCCACACTCTTTATGGCACAACCCGCCTTGTGCTGAAAGGATCCGAACAAACCTGGAGGCCAACCAACCCGCTGCACTGGGGAGAGCTGTCATCTTCAGGCAGGCAGAAGTCACTGCTGAGTTGGATGGTGGCTTTGTTCTCTGACTCTGAGGGTGCGGGGTCTGAAGCACCTCCAAGACGGGGTCCTTCTAGCCTAGCCTTGACATTGCCTCGTGTCCCCTATCTTCACGGAGTAGTTCTAAACCAATCCCATTATTCCCCTTACCACCGAGGCAAGGACGTCTCACTGTGCACATCTTTACCCAAAGGCATGTCCCCGCTGGGATCTGATACATGTTTCTGGAATTTTCCACTGGAAATATTTTTATTCGGTTCAAAGCCATCTTTTCTTCTCAAAAATCTCCAAGGCTGATGCTTAATACTAAGCATTAAATTTAGACCAGCATTCAAGTTTGCATTGAAAAAAATTGCTTTCAGCTGTCTTGGGACTTAGAAAATACTTAAGCCCCACTCCTTTCCTGCCTCACAATGGAGAGGTCCTTGATAAGTGGGAGGAGGTGTGTACATGTGTATTTGAAACAAGGTCTCTGTATGTAGCCAAGAGGCCTTGAATTCACGTCCTTCCTGCTTCTGCCTCCCGAGTGCTGGGATTACGGGCCTATGCCATTGTGCCTGGAAACTGTAGGAGTTTTGAAACCATTGTCTGAGCTGATGTTCCTGTCCTAAGAGGCTCCACTGTCCCTCTCAAACCCCACAGAAGTCCAGGCAAAGCTGAACCCCTTACAACTTTTCTGCATCAAAGGCCTCTGAGTCCAGCCAATCCAGGCTAAGCCAGAAGGTGTTGCAGGGAATTAACAAACTCTCCAAATCAGAGATCATTCAAAACCAAGTGCCACCTACTTACGTTATATAATCATTCCCCCACCGTAATCTTCACCTTGGTTAGTGATCAGCAACATATAGCCAGGAAAGAGAGACAGCCAAACAAGCCTGGATGAATAGAGAAAAGTGTTTGTGATGAGCTCATTCATAGCCCAACGCAGACATAACCCCCTGTTAAGAGGTGTCAAAACCCACTGGCTAGACTAGGCAAGGGAGGCATCCTTCTTAAGCAGGTTCCCACTGTCTCTGACTGACAGTAAAGAAAGTAAACTCGAGCCCAGCCCTGCATGATACCAACACTGAATTAGTGTGGTCCAAATCAAACAGCATTTGTTGAATTGTGACAGATCGGCATTCTCCAATTTTAAACTATTTATCTCAGAGTAAAAGAAACTGAAGGCAGAAACTACCATTTAGATTGAAGGTGTATTGAACTCCCTCCTCCCCATGTCCTGGAGCTTTCCCTTCCCCCTGCAGTAGACAGATCTGGGGAAGGGGTCTCAGCTGTGCCCTTGGAACTTGAGGGTTGGTCAGGTCAGACATCCACTAATTGTATTTGTTTATTGATTTACTTATTTACCTGTGGGTTCACTCTCTCGTGTATGCCACATACGTAGAGGAGAGAGGACAGTTCTCTCTTCCCACTGTGGGGTACAGGGTATTACACATGTACTGCCCATGTTTCTGCCCGCTGAGGCATTAAGTCAGACATGGTGGCATACACCTATAATTCCAACACTTGGGAGGTCAGGGCAGGAAGACTGCAGATTCCAAACTAACCTAGGCCACATAGCAGGACTTCACTTTATTTATTTATTTATTTATTTATTTTTGCTGTTTTTAAATTTGAAATTGATAAGACTACTGGCTCTGAGTCCAGTTTATATGGAGAGGCTAGATACGGGCTGGGGCCTAGATCTGTCTTGGGCTAGAGGGTCAACAAGCCCCCTTTGTATACTGGCTCACTTTAGATTGAGGAAGAAGGAGCCAAGGCCATCGTGACAGTAGTCTACCTTGTCCAAGGGGGCATTCTTTCCTGAAGACCCAAAGGGCTGCCCCTCGGCACATGTGCTCCTCTTGCTTTCCTTTGGGCTCCAGAAATCTGCCCTGCAAAGACCATCTATTGTTATGTTCCTAAGAATGATGGGGACATTTCAGAAATCAGAACAGGTATATGGGGTGCTACAGTTGAATTTAAAATGACCCCCCACAGGCTCCTATGTGTGAGCAATTGGTCCCCAGCTAGTGGCACTGTTTTAGAGCTGTAGCCTAGCTAGCAGAAACGGAGGCAGGCCTTGAAGGTGGTCTCTGCTTCTGGGTCCAGCCTGAGCTCTCTGCTTCCTGATCCACTTACACGCACGGGCTGCCACCCACATCCTGCCGTATTGGATTGGGCTGCCCCAGTAGCCATATCTTTGCCATTGTGATGCCGGGTATCTGGTTTAAAAAATTAAGGAGAAAAGTAACTAACACATGGGGCATGGGAATACCCCCATACTGATGCTAATGCAGGGGCCTCAGAGGTGTGCTGACATTGGGAAATCCCAGGCAATGCCACAATGAAGGGCAAAACACAATTCTCCAACTCCTTGAATATCCAAGGGGTGACAGAAAATGAGGAATATCATGGGGAATGGCAGAAAAGGACCTGGGAGAAATACTCACACAGTAAGGTGGCTAAGAGAATTGGCCCTGAGTTTTCCCCCCAGCCAAGGTGTTTTCAAGAATTAAGGGTCCACAATTCAGGCCTGAAACAGGGGCCAAGAGCCTGGTGCCCAATCTCACTCTCATTTAGTGGGGAGGACAAGGCTTGCAAAGGAAAGGCTGTGGCCATGTGACCATGCTAGCACCTCAGCAGAGGCAGCTGGGGAAGGCAGCCATGTTCCCAAGAAAGAGCCACCTGGCTGGTTATCCTACTCAACAGCATGTCATTGGCCTGCCTGTCCATCGAACTGACTTTGGGGGAACACGGATGTCATCAGAGGCCACACCGGGGCATGCTTGAGGCAGAGGTAGATCACGCCCTGAGGCACCTTGCCTTGGTGGCTTAGGGCAGACCTGTCGGAGCACACAATGCTAGGTATTCTGGTGTCCAGTGTGCATTCACGCTCTCACGCTGCAGGGCAGTCTATTGCCTCCCCTCCTCTTTGAAAACAGGAAGCAGGATCTGAAGGCCTGGAAGACTTTGGAGACCACCTGGCTCACACTGGCACCAGGAGAGCATTAACAACATTCTGGTCTGTTCCCATTTTTCTCTTCTTTCTTCCATGAGCTGTTGACTGAGGTTTCTGTCCTGCCCGGTTCCTGTAGTCGTTAAGTCCCAAAGAAATCACACAGAGGTCTACATTAGCTACAAACTGATTGGCCTGTTAACTCAGGCTTCTTATTAACTCTTATAGCTTATATTAGCCCATTATTCTTCTCTACGCTAGCCACATGGCTCAGTACCTTTTTCAGTGAGGCAGTCACATCTTGCTTCTTCTGTGGCAGGTTCACAACTGCAGAGGAATGGGCTTCCTCCTTCCCAGAATTCTCCTGTTCTCATTGACCCACCTCTACTTCCTGTCTGGTTGTCCTGCCTATACTTCCTGCCTAGCTACTGGCCAATCAGCATTTATTTAAAATATAATTGACAGAATACAGACCATTCTACCACACTAGTGAGCCACCAAGAGCAACTCAATCTTTTCTGCAATACAGTGCTCGGATTTATGTTCATTTTATGATTTGTTGCTATTACTTGATTTTTAAAGCAAGACCTTATTAAGTAGCCCAGGCTAGCCCAGAACTGGATATTAGTCCAGGATGGCCTGGAACTTACACCCACCTAAGGGCTGGGATGATATGCCTGTGCCACCATTGTTTCCATCATTGTGAAGAGACACCGTGACCACAACAATTCTTATAAAGAAAACATTTAATTGGGTGACTCACTTACAGTTCAGAGGTTCTGTTTGTTATCATCATGGTGGGACATGGTGGCATGCAGGCACACATGGTGCTGGAGCTAAGAGTCCTAATAGGCAGGTAACAGGAAGTGAACTGTCTCACTGGGTATAGCTTGAGCATAGAAAACCTCAAAGTCCACTCCCACAGTGACACACTCCCTCTAACTAGGCCACACCTACTCCAACAACTTCTAATAGTGTCACTTCCTTTGAGCTTATGAAGACCAATTACATTTCAAACTATCACAGCTACCAACCTCAACAGATAGTTATACTATAATTAATTTTAATAAGGATAATTATTATTTGCTATGCTGGAGATTTAACCCAGGGCCTTGTGCATGCCATGCAAGTGCTCTAGACCCAGGCTATACCCCTAGCTCCCCACTGAGGAATTCTAGGCAGGGGCTCTACCACTGATAATGCCCCAGCCCCTCACTGGGGGATTCTAGGCAGGGGCTCTCCCTATCCCCAGCCCTTGCTCTGGCTCTTTTCACTGTTTTACCTAGGAGTTTCCAAACACAGGAGAATCATCAGTCTCAGTCTCTTAGCGATGTTACCTTCAGTTCTCAGCAAAGGAGGGCAGGACTCTCCACTGGAAGGCAGGGTGGCTATGGGAAAATAAGATGTCACCTCAGAACTGGAGCAAGGGGTTTGCCTGTAGTCTGTAGCTAAACCTCCCCTCCACCCCATAGACAGGCCTCTGAACTTCCTCCTCCTCTGCAGCTCCAGGGAGCTTAGGCTGTGAACTCACCAGGCCACCCAATGAAAGTGGCTTTTCCCTTAGTTGGGATGCAAGGAGGTGTGTTTGCCACAAATCTTTTGGTGGAGACACACATATCCAAACCGGCAAGCAGGCACAGGGCTCCATGCCTGAGCTTTGCAGCGTGTCTCCACCCCCCTCACTGCAGAGGCTGGGCCTGACTTTCACAAAAGGGCACTGCAGCCCTTAGCAAATCTCAGGAGGAAAACTCATTGCCTGTTCCTTCCAGGGGCCCCTGGCCTCCTTCAGGGATTCCCCCCAAGGGAAGGATGAGTGAAAGGGACAAAAATGTGGAGAGTGTCAAAGGCATGCAGCATTGTTGATTCCTCCTGGTGTCTGCCTGAATATTAGATGCAAATAAGAGCTAATAAGTACAGTTGGAGAAGCTAACGGAAAAACCGGCCTTCCCAGGAGGACTGCTGCACACAGGGCAGCTACCATGGCCTGACTAGTTGTGCTCACCTGTCATGAGGAAGCCTGTGTGGACTGGCTCTAGGGAAATAAAGCCTGTGTAAACTTGTTCTCTGAAGGTGGTTGCTGTCCAAAGGCTCCTCCCAGCTTTGAGGCTAGGCTGGGGATAGAAGTTCCCATTATCTCCCAACTGGCCAATGTGTGCAAATATGTGCAAGAGGTTAGGTGTGTAACCGGCATGCGTGTGTATTTACCCTCTAAAGGGTGCACACCGCTGAAGAGGTTCCAGTGGGCTTCTGAGACCAAATTCCTGGGTTAGTTTAGGCTCAGATGTGGCCCTCCCTGGCAATCATCTAGTGGAGCTGTGGCCAGGACTCTGGGTGCGGTGACAGGCTGGACATGGAGGGGCCGTAAAGCCTTGGGGATTGCAGCTTAGGCTGGCTGGACGGTAGTGGACAGTAGCTGGTTGTGGCTCACTGGTAGAGCACCTGCCTAGAGCTTTCTGCCCACTCGCCTTCACTGTGCCCATCTCTTCCACTCCGCTCTGACAGTGTCTGGCTGTAGGCTGACGTTTCTACTGCCCATTCTTCCTGACTTGTGAGTCCTGCCCCTCACATCTGTCTCACTCAATCTGAACTTGACTGAGGGAACACATACTTGAGCCTTCCTTCCTACAAGTAACCGCTGCAGCCAAAGGAGCAATATAGATGGCGGCACAGCCCCAAGACTCGGACCACCTTGCGCTCCAAACAGAGTACCCCGGCATGAGCCCATTCCACTTAGGAATCCGAGTTCCACTACCATCCAGGTTTGTTGACAGTCATAACTTGGTGGCATCTTGTGCCTCAGTTTCCTCATGTGAAAGATAAGAATAATAGCGCATACTTTATTGCTGCAAAAATAAAAGGAATAAAAGGAAGCTTGGGTGTGGTGGTATGTAGATGGATTTTTTTCTCTGAGCAGCCAGCTCAAAAATAATGACACAAAGAATTATTATTAATTATGAAAGCTCAGTCTGTAGCTTAGGTTTGTTTCTAACTAGTTCTTATAACTTAAATTAACCCATTTCTATTAATCTACATTTTACAATGTGGCCTTTTACCTTTCTTTCATTCTGTATGTCCATCTCCCTCCATGTCTCCCCTTGATTATCTCCTCCTACTTCCTCTCTCTGCCAGGAAGTCCTGCCTATACCTCCTGCCTAGCTATTGGCTGTTCAACTCTTTATTAGACCAATCAGAAGGCACCTTGGCAAAGACGCATCTTCACGGTGTAAACAAATATTCCTCTAGAGTGGTAATCCCAGCACTTGGAGGTTGAGAAAAAAAAAAGATGGTGTGTTCATGGTCAGTTTGAACTACACTGCAAGTGTGAGGCTAGCCTGGGCTAGTGAGATAGAGAATCTATCTCAAACACAGAAATAAAATAAAAACAATCTAAGGAAGGTCATCATAAGCTTGCTTGTCTTCTCACCTGCCCTGGTGATGATCCTCTGACATTCAGCTTAACTGAGGCCATTGAAGAGGCCCCAGGACCACTCAGGCCTTCCAAGAACTCTAGCGGTGGGGTCTCCCTGGCTGTGCTCACGAGTGGCTCTGTTCCTTCCCAGGACTGCCACACCCTTATCAGGTCACTCAAAAGCCACAGGTCCATTTCAATCCCTAACTCATCACCCACGTGGGTCAGCTGGGTGGAGTCAGGCCAACCAACCAACCAACAAATCATCTCAGGGAGGGAACCTCCATTCCTTCCATTACTGGAAGCTTCTAAGCGGTTTTTTTTGTTTGTTTGGTTGGTTGGTTGGTTTTTCGAGACAGGGTTTCTCTGTAGCTTTAGAGCCTGTCCTGGAACTAGCTCTTGTAGACCAGGCTGGCCTTGAACTCACAGAGATCCTCCTGCCTCTGCCTCCCGAGTGCTGGGATTAAAGTGTGTGCCACCACCGCCCGGCAGGGTTTTGTTTTTAAATCTCCTTCTGTATGTCTCTTCGAGACGAGGCAGACTTACAGGGCTTAGAAATGGTTGGTATGGGTGCAGAGCTGGTCTTTTCTCCTAGTGCCTGATCACCCTCTGCAGGTTGGGGCTCCTCTTCTCTGGAAAAACAGGGATTTGAAATCACAGCCCTGGAACCGAGTCCCCGTTCTACCCTGGGCTGTGTGGCTGTGGACCAGTAACTTTCCCATTCTTGCTCTGGGATGGATGGAGAAGGGTTGCTTGCTTCAGCTCTCAGGCTGGTGCCAGGCGGACTCTTAAGGATGAAGTTCTCAAGCGAGAATCAGGGTCATTGGGCACTTGTGGTTAAGTACAGACTCAGAAATTTGGGGGTGAGTACCAACAGGAGACAAAGCCTTGATCGAATTCCACGCGGACTGTAGTCTGGGAACCTACTTGAATCTTCTGTGCATCAAACCCTTTTCAAGCCCTGCGCTTCCGCACCGTTGGGTCTAGAGCACACGACCCTGCCTGCTAGCGCCTTTTCTTTTTTTTCCCCCAGGTCAGCGTGGGGTTACTCAGTGCCACCACCGGGGCAGTGGCAGCTAAGAAGCTGCGGAGTGGAGCCAAGCGGCAGACCAGAGTCCAGCAATGGGGATCCCCGAGCCCGGCGCTGCCCGCTCCAATACCGCCCCACCCCCCGCGGCCGCCCGACCGCGCCCAGCGGCATCTCCTTCGGAGCGCGCGGCCACTGGGGCCGCGGGAGCCGCAGAGCGCGCGTGGGTGTGGCGCCCGTGAGCTCCCGGGAGGATTGAGAGATCCGGGAAGAGATTTCCCCCTTCTTTGCCCCGCCACCGCGGTAGCCGCTTTCCACCGTGGGGCGGGGCCCGAACTGGGGGCGGGGCGCCGGGCGGGCGAGGCGCTATTTCCAGCCTCGCCGGAGGCTTCGCTCGCACTTCGCTGGGAGCCTTCCCGGTGCTGGCTCTGGAGCCGGGTCTGGTGGCACCGCGGGGAGGAGACAGGACCGGGCGGTGGCGGCGGAGACAGGGGACGCAACCAGTGCCGGGGACCCAATAGGAGCACGCCGCCGCAACCTCTCCCGCGCGCTCCGGCCGCCGACTCTACGCCAATCGCCCACTCCCGGCACCTAGGACTACAAGAAGAAAGAGACGCAGCCCGGCCCGGGCGGAGATCCTCCTTGCTTCCCAAGCGCCCTCGAGGAGGATTCAACCCCGTCAAGAACCTCGCCGGACCGGAGAAACCCGTGGCCTGGAAAGCACCGGCCGCGCCAGGTAAGTGCCTGCGCCCCACATCATCCCGTTTTCTCCCCCTTGCCGGCTGCTTACCCGAAGGGATGCCCTCGGGAACCCTTGAATGAACCCGGGACCGCCCTGAGCGCAAATCTCGACGCTCGACATGGATCGGAATCTCAAGCTGCAGGTGCTAGTGGGGCGTGCGGTGCTTGGGTCTGGCGGTACTTTGGGGACCAGCCCCCATGAGCGGGAACTTTAATTAGACTTTAGATCCTTGGTTTTCTCCGCGCCTGGGAACTCTCTCTCTCTCTCTCTCTCTTAGGGCTCTCCCTGAGGACCCTTCATTCCTGCTCCTAGACCTGATTGCTAGGTGCTTGGAGGCAGCTTTGGGCTCTGAGCGGCGAGCGCCCCAGGGTCGGGCTGGGGCATCCAGGGCGCCGAGGCTTTGACGTGCGCTTGGAGCTGGGACTTAGGGATCAGTTGGGGATGGCAAGGCGAAAGGGGAAGTTGTTGGCGACCTTGGCTCCCTATCGGGAGGCGTAAGGTATCTGTGCACTCCATTGCGCATCTCCTCCCCGCAACTCTCTAGGGCCCCGGCCTGTTTTGTGCTTCGGGCGAATGTGCGTGCGTCAGTGATCGCAGGGAGGTGTGTGCATGCGTGTGTCCCGGAGTGCGGGAGTTGGAGCCTCCGGCGGATGGGGGTAGGAGGCGGTGAGATGATCCTCTTTGTGGCGGGACTGAGCCCAGTCTGGCGGTGGCTGCAACTCCAGCTGCTGAGTAGGGCTGCTTTGCCAACTGCAGCTCTGGCTTCGCGGAAGGCCGCCCTGACCAGGCGAAGGTGCGTTCCCGGGTTTGGGCAGGGCCAGAGGTGGCGCGTGGCCATGCAATGACCTCTCTCTATTTCCCGCGCAGGACTCCAAACCCTAACTTTACTTGTACATTTTGTCGCCGGGCCCTGCGGCCCTTGCCTGGAGCTGGAACAGTCGGGGGACTGAGTCCTGGGCTGCAGGCATACAGGTCGAATCTTGGAACACTGTCCTGCAGCCATTTCGGCGACTGGGCATCACTCGTGTGGCGTCTCCGAGCCGTCTCCCAGCAGGACCCTATGCGCGATTGTCTCTAAGGGGAACAGGCTTCTGGGGCTTTCTATTTCTATGGAAGTAGCCAGGCTGCAGGCCAAGTGGGAGACTCAGTTGGTGGGCAAGCTCCAGGTGGTAGGAGTAAAGGGTAAAGGCCGACTAACTCTTTCCCCTACCTCCCTCCACGATCACAGGCCTGAACTTCCGCCACCAAGTCACTTTTTTGAAGGTTCACATTGACCTTTTACTGGTGGAGAGGGGGCCTTGTCTTAAGTTCCGCCCTAGTGAAACCTTCGATACGCAGAACTCTTTTTAAAAAATTTCCCATCACCACAGTGTCTCCTGACCCTGATGCCCCAAAGCACTGTTGTAAAGAATGAGGGAGGGATGGTGGTTCTCATAGAAGTCCCTCTCTTTTCTTTTTTAGGCAGGGTCTCACCGTGTAGCCCAAGCTGGTTTGGAACTCATGGCTTCATCCTGCTGAGTGCAGGGATTACGGGTGTGAGCCATTATGCCCTACAGGACATTTTCTTTTAATCAAACCACCCCACCACCTGCAGGCAGACAGGGTCCAGGGCCTCTTGAGAGTGGAAATACGTTCTGGAAGCTTCCATCTCTGCTAAGTGACACACAAGAGGTGTTATTCAGACCCCGAAAAGACTGAGTCAAAATGGGGGTGATCAATAATCCAGTAGCATTTGAACACAGAAAACCCCAAAGCCTGACCCTGTCCCATCATTTGGCAGAGTCACCATGGGACACATGAATGGCCAACTTATTTATTCATTTACCCGGAATCCAACTTTGTGGGAGTGAATTATGTTCCTGGGGTATTGATTTTTTGCTTTTCTTGTTTTTTTTTAAAGACCCCAAATTTAAAAAGTCAAGGCTTTCTCAAAGCAAGGTCAAGGATTAATTATTTATAGAGAAACATCAATCAGCCGGGGAGGGGGTGTACTCATTTATAAATTCCCTGAGTGGGCAAAATGAAATCTATTTTTCTCTGGCTCCAGCCGGGAAGGGAGAGCTGTCTTGTTCGATGGAGGATGCTGTGTAACTCAGCCTGCTGTTGGAGATGCCTTTTCCATCTTGTAGCTGGAATATCACTTGGGAAATTTTATGCATATTTGCTGTGTTTCCATAATGAACATTTACTGATTACAGCGTATCAAGGGAATTTGATTTTTTAAAACATTTATTCAAATCTCTGTTTATGTAAGCTAATAAGTCTGGGAAAGTTCAGTTAACTACCCCCCTGCCCTTTCCCCACCGTGGTTGTTGGGCAAGTACGCTTGGCAGACTCATCTCAGAATTTATCCTTCATTCATTTACAACAGGGAAAGTCAGATTTCTCTGATTGGAAATACGGTGCTGGCTGCTTCTCTGCACTTTGCTCTGAGTTCGTGCCAGCCGCTGCTTTTTGTGGCTTTGCTGATGGAGGAGAGGTTGGTGCTCGGAGCTGTGATGACTGCTTGGCTGGTGTGTGGGGTCGGAGAAAGCTGCTGCGGCCACTGGAGTGCTGAGGCGGGCAGACGGGGAAGGGATGATCACCTGCTCACTTGCCTGCCTCTTGCCTACCACTGACCTGGAGTCTGACCCCCCATTTTAGTGCTCCCAGGTCCCCACCACTCTGATTTGTCCATGCACGGCAGCTGCAACCGAACAAATTACAGTCAGTAAACAATTGCCCAGCCCCTGTGTTAATCAGAAGGTAATGAGTCTCCTAAAAGGAGGTTTATATAATGCTGGCCTGGGGAGGTCAAGACGGCACTGCAGAAAGACAGCCAAAAATAAACTAGATGAGTAAAGACGCTGCGTGCGTGCGTACGTGGCGTCAGTATCAGTAGCAGGACACTTGCTGGAGGTGGGCAGCCTTCGTGTGACCTTCTAGTGACCAGAGGCTCCTGGGTGCTTTGTCCTTGGAGTCCCTTGCTAGATTTGTCTGACTTCAGAGCAGCTGAGTCCTTCCCTTCCAAGAAAAAGCGGCCCCCAAAGAGAGAAGACGCACTGGCTCAGGTAACCTGGGGACAGCTTCCTGAGCTCAGGTGCAGAGGATAGGAAGATGTCGGCTCACTTCTTATTGGCTGAAGGGTAAGTGACCCTCGGGTCAGTAAATCACTGTGGCAGAGGATGTGACTGACACATCGCTAGTGTAAAGAAACTGGGACTTCTACCCTCTGGAAAACTACCTGTCATTTGTCATCTGGTGTTGCAGACAGGCTCACCGGGACTTGATTGTGGGCGGTTAGGAAATCAGAGGAGTAGTTAATGCCCTCCGGGAGCCGGGAAGGCTGTGTCTCCATGGGCCAACAGCCACCAGCAGCCCTGGTCCTGTTCTCACAGAGTACCCGAGTCTAGGGCTGGGGATGTCAGGTGTAGCTGCCTCCCCAGGTTGGCAGGCTGGGATTTGCATCCTCATTCCCCACCTGGAAGACCCTACTTCTGGGACACTGATACTTTGGTGGGGGTGGAGAGGTCTGGTGACAGTGAGGGTATGGTATCCTTTTCAAACCCAGCTGGCTTTGGTGAGTGACATGTATTTGGACTAAACTATGATTGTCAGCATTGAAACTTGGAGTCGAATGAGTCCTGTGTCACACTCCCAGGGCCAGCCCTCCCGTCACTCTCCTTCATTCTGCCATCAGTGAGTGTTTATTGAGTATGTATTTGATGTCTGTCACAGTGTCAGACCCTGGATACAAGGTGAGCAAAGACCATGCAGTCCCTGCCCTTGTGGGACAGAGACTTCGCTGTCACTCATTCATCCATCGTGCCATTATATGCTAGGCAAAGGCATTATTAGAAATAACCAATGCCCATGGCGGTCTAGGCTTGAGAAAGGTATGGAGGGGATGCTCAGGTTGTTTGGACCCGTGTGTGCCAAGCAAGTGCTGGGTTGTGACCCCAACAGGAATAGTTAGCTTGTTAGGAGCCCCACAAGCAAGCTAGTGAGCTGAATTAGACTAGTGAGCTGACTTAGACTGAGGGCGGGGGCTGGAGAGATGATGCAGAGGTTAAGACCGCGGGCTGCTTTTCCAGAGGTCCTGAGTTCATGGTGGTTTAGACTTAGGGCCTGGGGTGGGAGAACTGAGATGATTCTTCTGCTAAGATCTAAAGGAGTGGCTGGTACGTACCAGGTGAGTGGAGGGGGGGCCTCAGGAACCGACCAGGTTTGTGTGCTGCTGACAGATGAAAGAGAGGGCTAGAGGCAGCTGCATTTGAGACCAGGTGCTTATTCAGCTAACTGCTGTGGGGTAGGGAGACCCATGAGAAGGGAGCTGCAGAGACCGTAGAAATACAGAGCCGCAGTTCCAAAAGACATGGTGAGGTAGAGATGAGGCTTGTGGGACATTGGTGAGGATTGGTGGCTCCCTGAGATGGAGCTCCCTCTGGGGTCCTGAGCTCCTGTTCAGTCCAGGACAGGGTGGTCCAATGGCTGGCCGTGCAGCCAGGTCTCTATAGTACTCCCCAGCCCACCTCTATTGCACCGTACTTGTCAGTTCGGTTATCTGCTGCTGTGAGAAAACACCAAGCCACTTGGAGAGAACAGGGTTTGTTTCATCTTACACCTTCACGGCACAGTCCGTTATGGGAAGAAATTGGGACAGGAACGCAAGCAGGAATCTGCTTACTAAGACCCCTACTTACTGACTCGCCCTCTTGGCTCAAGGTCAGCTACTTTTCTTATATCTCCGAGGACCATCTGTGCAGGGTGGCCCCACTCACAGTGGGCTGAACTCTTCCACATCAACCACTAAATATTTATTTATTTATGCATATGAGTGCTCTATCTGCATGCCAGCATGACAGAAGAGGGCATCCGTTCCCATGATACATGGTTGTGAGCCACCATCTATATCAAGTTGCTGAGACTTGAACCCAGGTCCTCTGGAAGAGCAGGCAGTGCTCTTAACCACTGAGCCATCTCTCCAGCCCCATGTCAATCATTAATCAAGAGAATGCCCTTAAAAAACATGCCCACGGGCCAATCTGATGGAGGCATCCTCTTAATTAAGGTTCCCTCTTCCCAGATGGCTCCAAAAACCAAACCAAAACAAAGCTAATGAACACAGTGACACCTCTTTGAAGTAGCCTCATCCAGGACCCGCCTTCCCCCAGGAGAGTGGAGCAAGGCTTCAGCCACCTGTATGCTGGCCCCTTATAGGGCTCTGCCGCCCACCTTCCTCTGGGAGTTGGTTGCCTGCTACTCCTGCTGTGTTGTATTTACTTAGCGTCCTGGTCCCCCAGTAGTTTCTTCACTTGCCATGTAGTGGACCCACCCTGGCAGTTGGCTGGCATCTGCTCAGAAAGAGCTCCTTCCCATGTCCCTCCATTTCCTCCCTCCTAATGAACTGTACCTGCTTCCGTCCCTTTGGGAGGCACTGCCCAGAGTTGAGAGCCCCCCCCCACTCCCTCTGAAGTCTACATCTTCTCAGGCTGTCTGCCGCTCAGGGCCCTGGCTTCCACACAGAGACCGTCCCTGTCCCCCAGGCTCTGTCCTGTCTTCCAGAGCTGGGGTGGGGGAAAGCAGGCCTGTGAGTCACCCAACTTCCTGGTGTGTGCCCATGCTGCTGGCTGCAGGCCCTGAGCTGAGTGGCTGCCGAGTTGCAGGCAACAGCCCAGGTCGCTGTCACCTTGTCCTCACTGTGTCTGGGCCGGAGCCAGCTGCTTCCCAGCTGGGCCAGCCTTGGGGATGAGAGCGATGGCAGGCAAGGAGAAGTTCTAGGTGGTACAGTTTTATGCTTTGTGACCCTGGGCCTATCTGAGGCTCTTTGCCTGAGGGTAGGCTGTTCTCTCCATGCTCTCTGACAGAGTCCCCTGTGGCTGCCGCTTGCTCAGGGCTTTCTGTTCAGGCTCGCCTGGCCTTCTTCTGCTGTGACTGCTAGCTCTCGGTGGACCACTGGGCATGCCCACCCATGGGGAGGTGATACAGCAATGCCCCTCTGCCAGCATTCTATACCCTAGGCTCAGGATGACTCATGCTTAACAGACAAGTCATACCCATCTTGGAAGCCATCTCTTTTCGGGGGGGGGCTGACTCATCTGTCTGGAGAAGATTCATCTGCCCAGTCTTGTGAGCACTGAGACCTTCCTCCAGCCTTTTTGGTGGGCATGGTGGGGTAAGGGAAGGAGGCAGTGTCTGAAGGGGAGCATCTCAGCTCCAAGGTCCCCTATGTAGGGGGCCCCATACTTAGCCTTGGGGGAAGCTGGGCTAACCTACTCAGGCCACAGAGCCACAGAGCTTGTAAAAATGTTGTTCCTTCCCACTGTGTCAGCCATGAAGAGTTTGGTCTGGAGAGGGTACGCATGGCTTTGCTGACTGGCAGGCCTGGGGACCTAAACTTTCAGTCTGTCTATACTGGGAGCCCTCGTGTGGCACAGTATGTCTACACCAGCTGAGCCAGTGCCTAATGCATGCAGTGTCTCCATGCTGGCTGAATTAGGGTTTGGTGCAGACAGTCTGTCTGTCCTGTGGAGCTGGCATGTGGTACATGTGGGAGGCGTACTCTGGTTGAGTCTTGGAAGTTAGCACTGGAACCTTCCATTTAGTCTGTGTCTGCCCCACTCTCCAGGGCCTTTGAACACAGCTCAGAGAGCTCAGACTCTCTAGCTTTCTTGGTGACTAGGCTCTGCCCAGGCCCAGACGTCCCTTGAGTCCCCAGCCTGACTTGTCAGCAGCCTTTGTCTTCCAAGGCTCAGGACCATCTGTCTACACTGTTGGAAACCAGTAGGTGAGGCGGGTAGTCTTTCACATGGGTTGAGCCAGTATGCTTGGCAGGTGCTCTGTCCACCCGGGTTGAGCTTCCGTTATGGTACACCACTTGTTTTACCCTGGTGAAACCCAGCTTGCAATGAAGTCTGTCTATACCACTGTTTGAGTCAGTGTTCAAAGCACTGGCTACTCTGGGTGAGTTCAGCATGTGATCCAGGCAGACTGCTACACTGTTAAGACAGTGGGGGCACATGGCCAGCCTCAGGCTTGCTGGGGCCACTCCTCTGGGTTTCTCTGGAAACCTCTGCCCACTCCTAGGTGGCTCTCTCCCTCATAAGGATACCTCCCTACCTTTCCTCCAACAAACATCTGAGTCCAGTGTGGGTCCCATTCCCTAGCAACAGTTGCCATGGCCTTCCCATGTCCGTATGTCCTCTCAGCAGAGGCTGCCCGCTGTCCATGGTCAGTGCCACCTCCGCCATCCTTCATGGCAGCCACTCAAATGTCTTTATCTCTGGAAAGTCATTTCGTGTGGATTACTGCCGTGGTGTGCGTAGTAAATTGAGTTTCTCCTGCTTGGGTCCGTCTTGCTGCTTTCTGCTGAGATTTGGGGTCTCGTGAGGTTTGGCTTCATCAGCAAATCTAATTTCACGACCATTCATCCCATGAAAGCACACTCTCTGCCTACAATTTAGCTCCTCTCCATCTCCTTTTCCATTAATTAAAATGTCAACAGACAACCATGACGACCACATACACCCCTCACTCCGCCCCAGGGGGCCACCTCCAGGTTGTAACTGAAGCTGGTACACAGAGTCAAACTGGTTCGAATCTTAGCTTTGCCCCTTAGTCATTGTGTGGGCTTGGAACTTGGTTTCTTCATCTATAAAATGGGAATAACGAGAGACCCCCTCCTCCTCGAGGTGAATCTAGCAGCTTCCGGCAAGTGACAGCTGCTGTTGTTATTGTCCTTCGTTTGGTCTCTTAGCCTAACATGTTCGTCAGGGATCTAAACTGACAATGTGAGAAAGGTTTGGGGCGGGGCAAGTGGCTCCTCTACCAATGTCACCTCAAGTCTTTGTTTGAAAGGATTTGTGTGTGTGTGTGTGTGTGTGTGTGTGTGTGTAAGTGTCCCTAATGTGTGTGCAGATGCCCAAGGAAACCAAAAGGGCATCGGATTCCTTGCAGCTGCTGTTGCAGGCAGTCGTGAGCTGCCTGTGTGGGTGCTCGGAACTGAATCTGGGTCTTCTGCAAGAGTAGCCAGCATTCTCAACTGCCCAGTCTCTCCATGCCCGAATCCTCTGAAAACGGTTTCCAGATGATATAGTATAATATAGTGATATGCTTCACAAGTGCACTTGAAAAGCTTTTATTCCACTTACAGCAAAGCATACACAAAAGTGAGTGGGGCGTGTGTGAGCCATGTAGCGACTGTCTGAGAGCCGCTCAGGCCCGTGTTCCCAGCACCAGAGCAGGCATCAGAATACGGCTGACACACACTTCAGAGCTCCCTTTTCCTACTCCAGCCACCCCGCTTCATGTAACTAATGCCATAGGTTTGTTTTCCTTGCTCTTGAACCCAACAGGTACGGAATTACAGCCTACGTGCCTGCGTGACTGGGTCAGCATCGTGTTTGAGGTATACATCTGTGTTGTGTGTCACTGTTGGTTTTCCATTCTGATTATTCTCCAGGGCTCCCACTGCAGTTTGCATGAGTGTCCATCAAAGGCCCATGTTTGGAAGACTTTGTCCCTAAGGTGGTACTAATTGGGAAGTATTGCAAACCATTAAGAGGTGTGGTATTTTGGGAGATCTTTAGGTCATCATTCAGGGCGTGCCCAAAAGGGCATTGTGGAATCATACAATGGTTTTTCTTTTTTCTTATTACTTCTTGACTCCATGATGTGCCCTGTCATTGTCATTTGGCACTCTCATCAGAACCCCAAAGCATTTGGGACCTCCTAATCATGTACTGGAAACTCTAGGACCATGAGCTAAACCCCATTTTTCTTTTTACAAAACAGTTGCCTTGTGTGTTTTGTTGTGGCAACAAGGAGCTGACTGATACCATTCCCTTGTGTGGACACACTCTAACTTATTTACCCATTCTCCTGTTGGTTGACATTTAGGTTGTTCCGAGATTTTTGACCATGACAAACCATGTTGCACATGTTTTTGCATGTGTTTCTTGGGTGCATATAAACATTTCTGAGAAGCATGAACTTAGAGTCTCTAGGTTAGGGGGATACAACTTTTATGGGAACTGCAAACAGGTTTATAAGGTGTTCATTCACCCAGGCATGGAGGTGTACATCTGTAATTCCCATACATGGGAAGCTAAGGCCAGAGGATCATGAACTCAAGACCAGCCCAAACTTCCTATCGAGCTCCTGTGTGCGTATATGGGTGTGTGCATGTGTATTGGGGTGGGGCTGGGATTGCACCGCCTTAGTCTTCTCAACAGTCACTCCACGTTCTTTCCAACTCTGTGTGGTTGGCTTTTGTCATTTTAGCCATCCTGTGTCTATGTAGAGCTATCACACTGTGCTTTTAATTTGATTTCTCACATGACTAATAGTTTCTTTTTTGCCCAGGATATTTTGAACCTGAAAACATTCTTCAACAAATCTTAAAATTTACTTCCACCCCCAGATGATAGGATTCTGGAATGTCTCTATAGGTGTGTATAATTCCTTTCCGGGGGAAGTTTGAATCTGCTCTTCTAGAAGGCAGGAGATGGAGTAGTCTGGCACTTCTGTGTGAGGGTGGGAACTGCAACTGTCACTATGAACTTTGAGTCTGCCCTGTGGGAATCATGTTCACTGCTGTGTCTCAGTGTCCAAGACCATCTTAGTACAAAGCAAGGTACCGTGAAAGTCCAGTGACTGAAGGCCCACGTGATGAAGAGCTGCTCATTGGTCCTCTTAGCCCCTCCTACCTACGTGACCCGACAGGGCTTTGTCAGTATACTGAGCTGCCCTGGTAAGGGCTCCAGAAGTTGGGTTCTCAGTCCCTAAAGGCCATCCTGTACTGGGAATCCATTCCCTCCAATGGCCTTGCCTCTCCAAAGCCAGCTATGGTGGAGCACCAGACATGCAGCTATGGTGGAGCACCAGACATGCAGCTATGAGGGAGCACTAGACATGCAGCTATGAGGGAGCAGCAGACTTGCAGCTATGATGGAGCACCAGACATGCAGCTATGATGGAGCAGCAGACATGCAGCTAGAGGGAGCAGCGACATGCAGCCATAGTGGAGCAGCAGACTTGCAGCTATGAGGAACAGCAGACATGCAGCTATGAGGGAGCAGCAGACATGTAGCTATAGTGGAGCAGCAGACTTGCAGCTATGAGGGAGCAGCAGACATGCAGCTATAGTGGAGCAACAGACTTGCAGCTATGAGGGAGCAGCAGACATGCTTACCCAGGGCTATAAGCACCAGCCATTAAAGAGCATAATCCCTTAGCTGAGCCTGGTACATGGTCCTGTAATCCCAGCCATTTCAGAAGCTGAGGCAGGAGGATCACAAGTTCATGGCCTACTTGGGCTACAGAGTGAGTTCAAAGCCAGCTTGGGGAAGATCCTATCTCAAAAGAAAATGTCTGGAAATATAGCCCAGTGGCAGAGGTAGGAGGTAATTTCCCTTGCCTAGAATCTAGCAGTGAGGGACTCAATGGTAGAGCACTTATCTAGCACGTGTTAGGTTCCATTCCTTAGGTGCCTTCATCTCCATCCTCGATGGGTGTACCTGCTGTTAGATCCCTTTGGAGGTGTCTGGAAGTCCCCCTGCCCCATCAAAAGCAGTGTTTCTTTCATGTGTCATAGGCTCCTCAGCTTTCAGCACTAGCTTTCCGTGCTGTCCTGTTTTCCATCCAAGTGGAAGCAGAAGTTTAATAAAACCATCTCAATGGATCCTGCCATCGCTTGACCATAACAATACCTTCTGCCTTTGGCTGCATCTGGTCCATTTCCTTCCAATCAAATAGAAGTCTTTGGAAAGCTATGTGCTTGGGCAATGAGAGCCCCAGGTCAGAGTCCTTGGAATGAATGTGCCGTTCTTCATGTTCCTGTTATCCTTAGGGAAGGGAGTGGACCCACACTTAACTTGGGTGTGATAAGCACAGAGTGATGAGGTGTCTAAGGTTTGACCAAGTGGGTAAAGGGTTCTAGCTGGGGCAGCTGAACTGACTCTCAAGATAGAGAGCCCACACCTCCCAATGAATCAACACCACCACCACCCCCCGCCCTGTATCAGCAATGAGAAATTCACAGGGCAAAGAGACGCAAATGCGTAAGATTCATTAGAGGATTCTAGAAGGCTTTCTGGAAGAAGCCAACTTGAGACTGCTTATCTCCAAGGCAAAGAATGAGAACTCTTTATCTTGGTATTGGGAGAAATTCTCTCCAAGGTTTGGGATCACAGGGCACACGGTCTGTGTGAACCAAATACAAGTCACTTTAAAATAGGACAACAAATGACTCCGTGACACACACATTGTTTGTGTGATGTGTAGGCGGGTGTGTGAAGATGGAAGAGCTAAAAGCGGTTTGAGAAAACAACACCTTTTTTTTTTCCCTTTGGTACGATGGCAGATTAGGGAGGTTTATGGTCTTCTGTGATAACTAATATGAAAGGTTTATCAATGTTTAAAAAAAAAGCCTGACTTTTTTGCAAAATTGATTTGAAGACTTGGCAGATTTGAGGAATCATTCAGTAACATTTTTACGGGTCGATGCTAATTTGATTCTGCCGACCGGCGTGACACGCCAATTTACTGCCAGACCAGCATTAAGCACGGACCTTCCGTGTGAGTTTTATAGGCGGACAGCTCATAAAGATGTGTGCTTGACAAGTATTCTGCCTCTCTTAGGATGTAGAGTATGAAGTGTTTATCAAAAACCACCTAAATCGACCCTGCTTTGGACTCGTAAACAACCTGGGACATCAGCCTCATACTTCATTCAGTATTTCATGTCTCACCACTCCAGATCCTGGTATGTGTGTGCCAGGAGCCTTTGTCTCCAAAAGCCACTTCCAGACACACGAAAAACTCCGGGAGAGGCGGGGAGTCCGATGTTCTGAAGGATGGCTTTGGAAATGGTCCTGCGCATAACCACCCATGACTATGCATACACTCAGGACCCTCAGCGCAGCCTCTCTGGGAGGGCTGAAATGTCCCCTTCTTAAACAGCTCCCCATCTCCAAAGGTTCCCTGGAAGGAAGAAGTCAAAGGTTACCAGATGTGGTGGCACAAGCCTACAACCCTAGCATTTGAGATGCTGAGGCAGGAGGACTGCTAGTCTGATGCTAGCCTGGGCTACCTTGTGAGACACTACTTTTTTAAAATGAAGAAGGAGGAGGAGGAGAGAGAAAGAGAGAGAGAGAGAGAGAGAGAGAGAGAGAGAGAGAGAGAGAGAGAGGAGGCTGCACCTGAAATAAACCTTTGGCTCCAAGGACATATATTTTCACTTTTTTTTATTTTTATTTCCTGGGCTTCCCTGTGATGGATTATGGTTGCACCCCTCTCTTTGCCTAAGTGCAACTGTCCGAGCCTTACTACAGAGGCTCTCTGGAGTTCTGCACATCACACCAGAAAAGTGTTTAACAGTAAAAATGACCAAAACTGCCCTTCTTTAATCTCAGACTCCAGAGACAGGTAGGTGGATCTCTGTGAATTTTTGGGCCATCCTGGTCTACATCGCAAGTTCCAGACCAGTCAAAGATACGTTGAGAGACCTGTCTTACCAAAAAACTCAATTGACCGACAAAACAAAAATGAACAGACCTGTGTTTTACTGGTAAAAACCACTGCTAAGATTTCCCACAAATATGTGGCTGTAGACACTTAATCTTTCTCCCCTTATCCCCCACACACCTTCAGGAGTGTCTGCCGGCCCCAGTGCTAACTGCCCTTAGCTTAAATGAAGATTGCAGGAGGACGGGGAGCATATAGACCTCCATCAGTGCAAAGCCTCCTGGGCCTCTGGCAGGGAAAATCTGATCTTGGGCAAATGTCAAGGTGTCTTTTTGAAATCTGTGTTATGGTATCAGCTCATTGTGGGCATAGGACTTCATCTGGATTTCATAAATATTGTATGGGACTCTCTCATTGCCACCTTGGTCAGCCTGAGAACACAACAGCATCCCCCCTCTTTCTACACACACGCGCACGCATGCGCGCATGCACACACACACACACACACACACACACACACACACACACACACACACACGCACGAGACAGAGAGAGAGAGAGAGAGATCCCCATTGCCATTGCAATCTATTGCTGAGTTGTCATGAAAAGCCAATTGGTGATATTTCAATCACAACATCCCTGTAACAAATTCCATTCAAATTCCTCGGGAAGAGAGTTAAGGCTTCGTCCTGCTGCTGGGAGAATGACACGCTAAATGTAGCTTCCTGGGGCCCTGGCAGCCATCCAGGGCTTTGTAATTTATACTTCTCCTTCCTGGTTCTCCCAGTGACCTTGGAACCTCTGTGCTGCTAGATTTCTTAGGTTCACGGGGCGGGCGGGGGGCGGGGGGGACACAACGGGGGACATACTACACAGGAATGGGGGGGGCGCTTGCCACCCCACCCCCCAAGTGAGCCCTTCCAGGCCCACTTATCCTGTGGGAGTTCAGAGAAAGGATGACAAGACACCCCTGAAAGCATGTGGCTGGTGGTGGGAAGATTGTTTGTGGCTGCTGACCTTTCTGGTAAAATTGATGTCAGCTGTGAAACAGTCAAACGTAGCGCTGAAAGGTGGCTTGCAGGTGACAGGAGTCTGTCTCCTAGCCCTAGCAGCCAGCAGGTAATCCTGGAAGAGCAAGCTGCGGAGGAGGGGCAGTGGGCAATTACACTCATCAGCTATTTTTGGTTGAGGAATAAACAAAGTGACCCGGAGCTGCTGCCAGTACAGAATCTAGCATGGGAGTGGCGTGTAAGAAAGATTAATGTACAATTAAAATCCGTGTATGGGTAAATTATAGGGCGACAGCTATCTAATGCAAACACTGCAACCGTGTAATTAAGAGGAGTTACAGACTCCTCAGGATCCGTTTGCTGGGGGAAGTGCTGGGGGACTGTCTGTGGTGTGCATGGGTGGCGACTTGTCCTGGCACGCACGCACACGCACGCACGCACGCGGCACAGCGTGGGGACTATGTGGAGGCGGCAGGAGGGGGCAGTCTGGGGTATATAAGGAATTATCCTGCCCCTCTGGTCTCCAAGCATCTAGCTTTCTCCAAACTGCTCTGACTGCTTTCTCCCTCTTCACCTTTGCCTCCCAGGCAGTGCGAGAACCCTTGAATATCTTTTCTAAAACTGTTTTTAATTTCTCCTGCTTTGTCAGCTTTTTAAGAGATATGTTATATTATGTGGAAATTGGATGCTAACAAGATTTGTATGAATAAATTAGACTCTTAACTTTTTATGTTATTACAAAATTGAAATGGACTCTAATGACAGTCAGAATTAATGTTCTGTTTCAAATGAATGCTGGGGATGTGACTGTGTTTCCAGTGCAGTCCTCCATAGCCCTTCTGACATGGCTTTGCCTAAGAAGCCACCTCTGTCCTCCCAGAGGGGTGGCCCTCTTGCGGTTCTCTATGGAATTCCCTGCCCATCCAACGGTTGGGACCATGTTATATTCTGTTTAGGTCTTTAGGTACCAGGGGCTGCTGGGAATAGCTGCTAGTGAGGTTCCCAATGGCATCTGTAAGGAGAATTGTCCTGGGCCTTGGATCATAGCCTCACCTGTATGCAGTGACTGGCTTTGAAGGCAGATGCCTTCCATTGAGATGACCCTTCCAGCCACCAGTCGTAAAGTCTTGAATTGGCTCTCTTCTGTCTGGAGCCCTCTCCCCAAGGCCCTTAACGGTCTTTGATCTATATCTCAAAGTTTCCAGGGAACCCAACCTCCACCCTGGGCATGTTGGGGTTTCTCTTTCCCTAGTCCTCCTTGGCTGAGGGCAGCATCCCCAAGGACCTATCAGTGACTGTGGTGTCACCGTGATGAGTCACCTGACATGGACAGAGGGGGAAAACGTTTGTCTCATGATGCAGTCCATGCTCACCTGACCCAATAAGTTAGACAGAACACCATACCAGTAGTGAGGACGCTTCATGGAGGAATTTCTTCATGGTGGACAGGAAGCGGGGCAGGGAGAATACAGGAAGGGGTCAGGCCAAAATATAACCCCTAAGTCTATACTCCAGAAGTCCTAGGAGATGGCTCAATGGGTAAAGTTCTTGTTCAGGCCTGAGGACCTGAGTTCAAATCCCTAGCATCCAGATAAAAGAGATGACCTATGACCCCACTGTCAGTAGGGGATAGGAAACAGGTAGGCCAAAGGGACTTGCTGGTGAGACAATCTAACTGACTTGGTGGTCTCAAGGTTAAGCCAGAGACCTTGGATCAAAAAATAAGGTGGAGAGATGAGGTAATGTCATAGTGGATAAAACACCTCTTCTGTAAATGTGAGGACTGGAATTCAGATTCCAGAACCTGCATAAAACCCAGACACACACAGTGACCACCTGTGATCCCAGCACTCATGAAGTAGAGACAGAAGATCCATGGGGTAAGCTGGCTAACTAGACTGGCCCAAATCTGTGAGTCCTGGGTTCCGTGAGAGATTGCATCAATGTATAAGGTAAAGTAAAGAGTGATTGAGGAAGACACTGGGTGTTAACTTTAGGTCACCACACACATAGCCACACGCATGAGCCCCCAAATATGCATGTGCACACGCGTATACACACACACACATACACACAAGTAGTGTGTTTGAATGAGTAGTAGTGGTTTGAATGAGAAATGCTGTTTGGAAAGGGTAAGGATACGCGGCCTCATTGGAGGAAGTCCATCAGGGAGGCACAATTTGAGAGTAGAAAGCCTCACCTACTTCCAGTTTGTTTGCTCAGCTTCCTGCTTCTGCCACCATGCCGCCATGATGGACTCTTATCCCTCTGGAATCATAAGCCGAAACAAACCCTTTCTTCTCTAAGTTGCTTTTGGTGTGGCATTGTATCATAGCAACAGGAAAGTAGCTAAAAATAGATGATGGGCAATAAAGCAAGACATCCAGGGTCAGCTTTGGGCCTCCATACACACATGAATGGGTGAGCATACCACTATACATATGTAAACACTCCCCCCCCTCACACACACACACACACAGATACACTCCAGTGACCTGTTTGTTACAGCTGCGTCCCATCTTCTCCCTTTCATCACCTCTCAATAATGCCATCATATTATAAACTATCCATTGATTAGGTCAGCACCCTCATTATTCTATTGTCTCTGAAAATGCCATTGCAGACAATTCAAAGATGGGCTTTGCTAATTGGCTAGGTACTTCTTTTTTATTTATTTATTTAGTGGCTAGGTGTTTCTTAACGTGGTCTAGTCAACAGTGAAGATGAGCTATTGGTCCAGGATGTTTCTTTCTGCTCTGGGTCCCCTCTTTAGCTCAGTTCTGGTGTTAAGGAACTGACAGGTTCTGGGGCTCAGTTCAGGTTCCCCCTGCACAGGATTTGGGTAATGGCAGGGCCACAGAGCTCCCACACGTCTGAGAGGCCACAACACAGCTGGGAGAGGACCAGGCCCCTGGATCTGAGAAAGGAAGGGGAATCAGGGATTTTTCTGCAGAGGGGCATGTCTGAGGGGTTGGGACGGTGGCATCAGTTGGCTCTGTTTCCCCCAGCTGAGGAGGAGGGGGCGGAGGGGGGCTCCTGGCGAGGTGGGGAGAAGGGAAATGGGCAGCTCAGGTACTCGGAAGCTGGGACATCTCTGGTAGAATACTCAGCCCAGGGTGGGGGTGGTGGGGGTGGTTAGCACAGAGGAAGTTCAGCTGCCAATCGAAAGGGATGCGGAACCAGGGTAGGCAGGTATTCGAACACTTAATATACAGAACGGGTGGGAGCGAAGCTCAGTGGTAGACCTCTTGCCTAGTGGGCCAGTGGCTCTGGATTCAACCTCAAGGACGACCTGAATTAAAACAATAAAAGAACATGTAGTTTCTGTGTGTGAGTGCATGTGTGCCCGTGTGGGTGCATGCACATGTGTGTGAAGGCCAGACACTGACACTAGGTGTCTTCCACTGCTCTCACCTTTTGAGACAGGGTGTCGGGCTGAACCCTGATTCAGATAGACAGGCTGATCAGTGAGCCCCCAAGGATCCTCCTGCCTTTGCCTCCCCCACTGATGTGACTGCGGCTTGACCCTCCACTTTGCCTGTTTGTTTTACGTGGGTGTGGAGGACCACACTCAAAGTCCTCCCACGTTGTAGCAAGCGCTTGACCAACTGAGCCAAACCCTCAGCCTCTAATTTTGCTTGCTTTTCGTTGTCTGGCTCAGGCTCGTCTCAACTGCGTGATACTCCTGCCTCCACCTCCCAAGTGCTGGGATTACAGATGTGCCACCACCATCAGACAAGAATAAGATTTCTGTGCATTTCCTGTCTATGAGAAGACAGATCTGGAGCTGGATAACCACTGAATTTGTAGCGGGAGATAACTACCTACCCAAAGACAAGGGCCTGACATCTCATGTCTGGATGGGACCTTAATGGTGGCTAAGACTTCATACCATGGCTCAGAGCTGCTCAGCTCAGCACTTACCACCTCTGTCCTGTGCTCTAGGAGGAATGGCCTCCGCCACAGAGGCTGATGAAGTCTTCAGTGTCCAGGCGTTTGGGCAGGTGGACTGCTAGTTGGGCTCCAAGGTCCTTGGCAACCCCAGCCTTCCAGGTGGACCCTTCCTCCCTGGGCTCTGTGGAAGAGTGTGGAGCAGAAGGGGTCTGCCAAAACACTCTAGCCCACTTCGTAGGAGCCCCAGTCTGCACCCTGTCCCCACCTTCACAGGAGTGAAAAGGATGCTTCTAGTGAGTGTGGCGGGTGGGCTTTGGCACCCGCGGAGAGCTAGAGAGAGACAATTAAAGTCTTTGCACCCAGCGCCTGTGTTCTCATATATTGTTACAGAGAGAGGGTCTCCTCTATCACTTTATATTTATAAATGCATAAGTCACATTCGTTTTATAAAAATGCAATAATCTTTATGCCTACCGCACATAACCTGGTTAATCACTTTATATATCACCAACACCTTTCTCTGGTAATGGATCTGTTTCTATTCCATTTTTGACACCTGCACCGCGTTCCTTTGCATGAATTCATCATAATTTATATACCCAGTTCCCCGTTGGACATTTTGGTGGTTTTCATTCTTGTTTTTCAATTTTAGAGAACGTTGACGCGAGCGTTCTTTGCTGTATACCTTGGTGTCGTTACAGAAGAGATTTCTGGTGATGGAGGGCGCCTCCTTGAAGGGTGGGCACGGTTTTAAGACTTGTAACAGTTCCCGACAGATTGCTTTCCAGAAAGACCCAGTGGTGCGTGAGTGTGCCTATTTGTTCTTGTAATTGCACCGGCACAGGGAATCTTTGCTTTTCTAAAATCCTTGTCAATTTGATAGGTTAAAGAGGGCCATAATTATTGCTTTTTAAAAGCATAACTTTTGGGGTCAGGGAGATGGCCCAGTGGTTAAAGCACTTGCCACACAATTGTGAGGACCTGAGTTCAGATCCCTAGGACCCATGAAATGCCACGTGGGCATGGAAGCCTGCCTGCAATTCCAGTCTCAGTAGGTGGAGGCTGGGGATCCCTGGGGCAAGCTGGCTAGCAAGGCTACCACGTGTGCAAACTCTGGGTTTCACAAGGGACACTGCCTCAATGAATAAGGTGGAAGAGTGATGAAGGGTGATTCTAGACATCATCCTCAGGCATGTGCACTTCCAAATACACAGACACAGACACACACACACACACACACACACACTACGTACATGAAAATGGAAAAGGGAAAACAAACTTTTATATTAAAATTTATTTTAATTTGATATGTGTGAAAGTTTGCCTGCATGTATATGTGCACCACATGTGTGTAGTACCTTTGGAAGACAAAAGAGGGCAGTGTCTCTCCTGGACTAGAGTTATAGCTGTTCTGAGCCACTCAATGCAGGCACTGGGAACCAAACTCAGGTCTTCTGGAAGAGCAGGAAGTACCCTTAACCTCTGTGCCCCCTCTCTAACTCCAAATCCACTGTTTTAGTTATTGTGTCTTAAGAATACTTTCTTAAAATCTTAGATGCAAGTTTTATCTTGTTCTTTATGGGATGGCACATTTGATTTTTCGAAGTCTTTTGGAAATATGCATTCCAGTTTCATATAATATCCAACAGAGATTTATGGTGAGTTGTGTTTTATTTTTAGATGAACGAAGGATGCATTTACAAACATACAGGCCTCCAGATAGACTTACCATGTTGAGTTTTCTGATCTATCTGGATATTTAACAGATATTTATTGAGAATCAACTGTGTGTGTTGCTGTACTAGGCAACAAAGGGCACACATATGAGACAACAAATCCCAGGGAGATCTCAGCCTCTGTGGACCATAGTCTAGTAGGAGAACAAGAACTTAGACAAGTCGCAGGAGAACATTAATCCCTCCTGAGGACATTGCTCCTAGCAGGCTAACCACTTTCCATTAAACACACCTCAATTATTATTATTATTATTTTGGTTTTTTGAGACAGAGTCTCTTTGTGTAGCCTTGGCTGTTCTGGAACTAGCTCTGCAGACCAGGCTAGCCTTCAACTCAGAGATCCACCTGCCTCTGCCTTCCAAATCCTAGGATTAAAGGTGTGCACTACCGCCACCCATCTTAAACCCACATTTTAAAGCTTCCTCAGAGCTTTCATCATGTCTCATTTGGCATACGGTTCAAGCTTCTAACACATGACAAACTTTGGGGGTATGTACTAAAACTTTATCCAAAGGATAACACAGCCCCACTTCGGTCTTCAATGCACCTTCTCCCCTCTCCTTTATCCTTCATGGCTGTTCAAAGCCACTACCATGTTCCCACACTATGTAACTTACTGGTGGCCCACAAGGAAGTCATCAGTGAGGTGGGAAGTTACCAGCCCTGATGGGTCCCAGAGGACCTGTCTTCCATGATCTCTAGCTAAGCTCAACTTCCTCAACATCTCACAGAGACCCCAAATCTCCTCCGTTAGGGACCAAGCATTCAAAGCATGAACCTGCTGGTGACATTTCATATTTAAGCCACAATAGGAAGGAACCTGACTCTCCCTCAGGGACGTGGAGAGCGTCTTCGGGGATTTAAATGGAGAAGGGCTATTATTGAGACTTAGTCTGATGGGTCCATTCGTTGACAGCTGCCGTGATGAGGAGCCATGAGCGCTGTCACCTCATGGTCTACACCAGCATGGTGGCAGAGTGGGCATTTCCTGATGGAAACTGAGGAATGGAAAGTTTAGGATCTGAGAGTCTCAAAGGATTGCCCATACTTGGGATAGGGAGGCCAGCAAAGGGAACAGCCGATAAGGACTTTTGACAGGAAGTTTGGGCAACCATGTCTACTCTTTGAGAGGTCTAGTACATCTCCAACTATAGACCTGAGTGCTTGATGAACCGGGAATTACAGAGAGAAGCTAAAGCTGGAGACAGAAGACTCAGGCACCATTCACTCAAAGATGGTTGGTAAAGCCACGGACTGATGAAGGTCATCCAAGGGTGGAATGTAGACAGAAGAGGTCAATAACAGAACCAGAATGCTTCCACATGAAGCAGTCTGAGCAGTGAGGAGGAACTGAAGCAGAGAGGTAAGAAGTGACCTGTTAAGCAAGAAGAAACCAGAAGAGTGGCGTGTCCTGGAACCCCAGGGAAGGAAGTTCATTGTGATGGCTCCCTATGTCAAAGGCTAGTGGCAGGAAGAGTAAGGTGAAGGCCAATGGGTTGGAGACGTGGCTCAGTGGTGAAGAGCACTGGCTGCTCTTCCAGAGGACCTGAGTTTGGTTTCCATCATCCCACATGGGCGGCTTACAATGTCCTGTAACTCCAGCTCCAGAGGATCCAGAACCCTCTTGTGGCCTTTGTGGGACTACCCTCGGGTGTGCGCTCGTGGGAGCACATGCACACATGTGCGTGCGCGCGCGCACACACACACACACACACACACACACGCACGCACGCACGCACGCATGCACGCACGCATGCACGCACGCATGCGCACACACACTCAAAATATATATATATATCTATAAAAGATGAGGACCAAGAATTGACCAACGAATTCATCAATGTGCTCTAAGCAAGCGTGGGGTGGTGGGAAGAAGTGTCTAATTTAGTGGCTCCGGGAGGGCATGAGGGAAGAGAAGCCAAAGCTCGTGGACTCAGATAACTTGAGATATTTAGAAAGGGAAGCGAAGGAATGCAGTGGCGGCTGCGGGAAGAGGGGCTGAGTTTTTTCTATGTCTTGGATAGAAGTCACTCCATCGATACCTGGTTCTATGTCTAGGTTCTGCATATAAGAGACAGTTTGCAGTATTTGGCTTACCGAGTGTGACTTATTTCACTTAACATGATTTCCAAGTCCCATCCAGTTTTCTGAGAATGTAAGGATTTTGGTTTTCCAAATTTTCATAAAGTTCCATTGTGTGCATATGTCGTATTCTCTAAACCAATCATCTGTTGATGGGCATCCAGGCTGGTTCCTCTTCCTGGCTCTTGTGAATAGCTCAGCTATGACACAGATATGCAAGCCTGTCTGTGATTACATTGATTAAAGGCCTTTGGGTAAATACTTAAGAGTGACAAGATTGGATTTTAAGTTAGTCTATGTGGGATACTTAAACTTAAACTTAAAATAATAGTTTATATTACTAATTTTATAGATAACCAAGGACACCCCCTACACATATGTCTTTAGTCTCTCTGTAGAAATAAACATGATTTTCTCTTATGATCTATTGGTGCAATAAATTGTATTAATAGCTATTTTAATATTGAACCATTCTGCAATGCATTTCTGAATTAAATTGTAATTGGCTGGTGTATATCACTGCTGTACTGTATTTCCTGTTCAATAACCATAAGGTTTATAATCACCTTGTGATTCTTTCTCTTATGAATTATTTAGAATCTTAAACATTTCAAGGACATTTTCCCTTTTCTGCTTTTTAAAAAAATCAATTCCCAGTTTTGTTGTGTTGTACTGAGAGGTTGTGGCTTGTTTATTGATTATTTAATTTTAGTTGAGAATTGCTTTGTGTTTTGGCTAGGGTGTGGTCATTGTTGTTCCTTATTCTTGAAACAATGTGTACCTTTAATTATCGAGTGCAGAATTCCATGTGTATCTATCCATATTCATTCTTTAACTTGGTCTTGTTATGGTCATCTTCTTATCTTCTTATAGTATCTTCTACAACTTTAATTTTTTTGGCCTATTTTTATTTATCTATACCAGAGTGTGATTCATTTAAAAAAATCTCCTTAAGTGATTATGAATTTGTTGATTCTACTTTACAATTTCATCAACTTTGACTCTGTTTTTGTAAAGCAATATTATAAGCTACATACAAGTTCAAGATTATTATATTTTCCTAGAGACTTGCCCTATTCTTGGTGTAATAATTCTTTAAATCCCTTCCGATATTCTTTTGATCAAATAAACTGTAGCTTGACTTAATAGTTATACTGTAAAAATAACTTTGCCTTGGTTATTTCTGGTGTGTGTGTGTGTCTGTGTGTGTGTGTATAGTTACCATCTCTTTACTTTTAACATTTCAGAATCATGCTTTGAACGTTTCATTGCACTTTAATCTGTTTTCATGTTTACTAATGTATCTGTATTCTATTCTTTTAGAAAAAGAAAATTTATAAAGACTCATTTTTAAATGTGTGTGTGCAAGAGAGAGAGAGAGAGCAGTGCTCAGACGAGGGCCCTGGATCCCCTGGAGCTGGAGTTGGAGGAGGTTGTGAGTTGTCATGTGGGTGCTAGGAACTGAACTCTGGTCCTCTGCAAGAGCAGTATTTGATCTTAACCATGGAATCATCTCTCCATCCCTTCTGTATTCTTTCTTAAAGCTTTATTTTGTTCTGTATATATTGGATTTTCATCAGTATTAAAGTCCATCTGGTTTCAAAGGACCAGTGCACCTTCTTCCCTCTCATTTCCTTTTTCACTCTCTGGCTTGGCACCTGCATCTTCTGTTTTGTTCTGTTTTATTTTTCTAGTGTTTATCCACAGGCAGCAGAAGCAACTGGTTCACACTGGGTGTGGTTTGAGCCTGCCTCTGTAGTGACACGCTTCCTCCAACAAGGCCACACCTCCTAATAGTGCCCCTCCCTATGGGCTAAGCACTCAAACACATGAGTCTGGGGGCCATATCCATTCAAACCACCACACTTCTTCCTTCTTCCCTTCCCCCCTCTCCCTCCCTCCGTTCTTTTCTTTCTCTCTTCCTTCCTCCCATAGAGTCTCATTACAGCCCAGGCTAGCCTCCAGCTCCTGGTCCTCCAGCACTCTTCCTGAGTGCTAGGATTATAGGTGTGCACAGCAGGGCTAGTCCCTTTCCTAAATCTTGTGATTTTTGTTCACCATCTCTTCAATTGTTTTTTTCCTCGTGTGTCAGTCACTTTTCTGGTTGCTGTGACAATCTGCAAAAGCAACCTCGGGAAGAAAGGGTTTATTTGGCTTCTGGTTGGAGGGTACAGCCTGTCACAGAGGGGCGCGCAGATCAGTGACAGCAGCTCCAGCCTTGAGGGCAGGAGCAGGAAGCAGCTGGATGCATTGTGCCTACATGCAGGGAGAGAGAGAGATGCATGCTTATAACCCTCTAGTTTCCTCTTTCTATTCAGTCCGGGGCCCCAGACCAAAGAACAGTGCCCTCCCCAACATGTTCAGGGTGGGCCTCCCCCTCCTCAGCTGAACGTTTCTGGAAAAGACACAAATAAGTCCTGTCTCCTGGGTAATTCCAGTTCCTATCAAGTTTGCAATCGGGGTTAACCATTACACCCCTATTCTGAATATCAGCCTTTGAAATGCTAGTCACGTGGACAGAGTCGAGCATAAACTTGAATCCTGCAGAGGGCCGCGTAGATCTGACTTTTCCTCCAGAATTTTCTCAGTTCCTCTGGTTAGCTATCTGTAGAATGGGGACAGTCGTATTAACAGACTCTTTGGTCATCGTGAGGATGGAATAAGTATAAAGATGCAGTGTGCTGCAGAGAGCGTCTGGTCAGCCTTGGTTCTCAGTGTGCTGTGGAGTTCCGCAGAGGCCCTGTGCTGACACTGGCTTGCTTGCCTCAAGTCCATTACGGCAAATTATCCGGAAGGCACTAAACTTTCTTTGGGTCCCCAGGTTGGCACTGCTGTCAGAGTCCCTGTGATTAATGACACTGTTTGGAGCTTTCCTTATTCCAGTCTCTCAATACTTCAGTCTCATGTTTCCCATATATGTTACCTGCGTGTTTGTGTCGGATTCATCAGAATGTCAGCATTTCCTACTTCGATAACGAGTCTATTCTTAATCCCTGGAAATGTGCTTTTGAAATTCCAATCACTAAAGTTTTCATTTCTTGAAACTCTAAAGAGATATTGAAAATCTACTTGCCTGACTTTTATGGTTTCCTGTTTTTTTCTTTATTGCTTTGATTCTTTAAAAAAAACCAAAACATTCTTTTGCGACAGTGTCTCACTGTGCAACCCAGATTGGCCTTGAATTTGCTATGTAGCTCAGGCTGGCTTCAAATTCATAGCTCTTCTCCTGCCTCAGCTTTACAGACATGAGCCACCTTCCCTAGCTTAATTCTATCTGTCCCTTCAATGGTTTAAAATGGAAATGTTCACATAAACAATAAGTAAATTCATGCAAATTGGATTCTTCTCTCAGCTTAGGTTCTGATCTGTTTCCTCATCCTCCGACTTCACCATGAGTCATTTCCGTGTGTGGATTATGGCATCTATGTAATATTCGACAGAAGCAAAAATTATCCAGACTAATTTAAGGTTGGTGGGGATTTTTTTTTAATGCTATCCCTGTGCTTCTTGGGTTGTCAAAATCTGGAATTTTTTCTGCTGGGAGCTTGCATGCATGCACAAACCTGGGATCTATTTGTCCTGTTATTTCTGTTGCGGTGGTGGGGATTCCAGGATCACATAGGTAACAGAAGTGTGGATTCCACAGCCACAGAGTAGGCATTGGGTGTGCACAGATTCCTTTTCCCCAGAAAACATTTCCCCTTTGTACAGGAGTTTAAAACGTTTTGTTTTGCCTTTTAATTGAATTTAATGTAGTGTGTGTGTGTGTGTGTGTGTGTGTGTGTGTGTGTGTGTGTGTGTGTTCCACGGCACATGTGTACAAGTCAAAGGAGGATAACTTTTGGGTGTCAGTTCTTTCTTTCTCTTATGTGGGTCTCAGGGGTTGGAGTTGAAGACCTGGTCTCTCCCCCTCCTCTTCCTCTTCCCCTCCCCCCTCCTCCTCTTCCTCCTCCTTCTCATCATACTTTGCCTTTCCCCCTTCCTCTCTCCCCTTCTCCATAGTAAAGGGATCTTGGAAGTATGTATTTAATTGTTTTATGTTCTGTTTTCTCCAGCAGTCCTGTGCATTTGTGCTGGGGGCTGGTGCCGAGGAGGCTGTGTTTGTCTGCCATGATCTTTTATTTAGACTTTCTGCATCTATAGTAACAAGCAAGATTAGTCTGTGATTTTATTTTTCTTTCATATTTGGCAGGTTTTAGTAGCAGGGTTATGCGTTATTCATAAAATTAATTAGGAAGTTTTCCTTCTTTCTTTATCCTCTGGAACATTAAAATGGGAGCAAAAACGTCTTTTCCTTGAAGGTTGCAACTTGCGGAGGACAATGCTTTTCAGGGTGGGGATGCAAGTTTCACACATTTATTTTCTATCCAGATTCCCCACATTTGTAATCAGTTTGTATGACTTTTGCCTCCTAAGACTACCATACATTCAATCAGAAAGTTAAAATAGTCTTCTTTGTAGTATTGTCGTATTGTAACAATGTTTTATGCACAAATGCTACTATCTCTTTCTCATTAGTGCTTTTTCCTCTACTCTTCCCCCCCCCCTTTTTGCATTGCTGCACACGAAACCTGGGGCCTTAAGCATGTTAGGTACTGGCTTCTCTGCTGAGCCACACCCCAGCCCCTCACTGGGGATCCTAGGCAGGGGCTCTACCACTGAGCCACACCTCAGCCCCTCACTGGGGGATTCTAGGCAGGGGCTCTACCACTGAGCCACACCCCAGCCCCTCACTGAGGGTTTGTAGGCTGGTGTGCCACCACTGAACTATACAGCCTCATAGCCATCCATCCCAGTGCCAGGGACCTCTCCTTTCTCGATTAGAATTTTCCTAGAGATTGGTCTGTTCCATTTGCCTTTGTGACAAAGAGCTGCTGGATTCATTCGTCCTCTGAACAGCACCTCTTTCTCTCACTATCTTAAATACCGTCAGGACTTTCTTACTCCTTTCTCCATTTCTGAAAGTTGAATGTCCAGGTCATTTATTATCTTTTTAAAAAGGAATGTGGCAATCAAGCCAGAAGTGTTCTCCAAGCACCGTTCTGGCTGCATTCCATAAGTTTTGATTGGCACAAGTTGCCATTATCGTAATTTTTCATAGTCTAAAATTGCTGTTTTTATTTCCTTCTTGATGTGACAGAAGTGTTTAGGAGAATACCTGAGAGCGTCTACTTTTTCTTTTATTATTAATTTCAGGCTCAATAGTAATACATACTATCCATTTCTGAAGAATTGCCATACTCTCATGAAATCTAAGATGCTGCCAATTATAATGCACACCATTATTTTTGGTACCCGTGGAAAGGCTCTAACATCTCATCAGTTCTTAGAAGCATCCTGGTTTCCGAGCTGATGTCAAAAGAGATAAAAACCCACCTTAAATGGTGAAATGTGCGGCGTGGTGAGAAATGCAATCTAAAGTACATTTTCTTCATAACATAGTGTAACAGGGCATGTAGTCTGCCACCACTCAAAAAAAATATTTTTCGTGTTTTGCCTGCAGGTGTGTCTGTGCACCATGTGTAATGTGGTGCCCACAGAGGCCAGAAGAGGGCACCAGCTCCTCTGGAGCTGTAGTTACATGTGGTTGGGAGCTCCTGTGTGGGTGCTGGGTACCGAACCCAGGTCCTTTAGAAAAGCAGTCAACTTTTAGAAGCCAGTGAACCATCTCTCCAGTAAATACATACATATACATGTATTTCTACACACGTGGGGACAAATTTACATACACATATAAAATCAAGTGTGGATTGTGCATCTCAAGTCTTCTATATCCTGTCGTTCTCCTTAAGCCCCATGATCATTCTGAGTTTGAATGAGACCTGTTGAAATCTTCTGCTCTGCTGATGGTATGTTAATTTTGCTTGTGGTTGTGATATCGTAGCTTTCATCCATGGCTCCTGGCCCTTAACCCCCTCCTCAAGCCTTTGAAACAGGAACTTCCCTTCCTCAGGAAAGGTCAAGTATAGATTTTCTATTTTCTTCCGTCAAAAACAATGTTGTAGTCAGTATGTTTCCTTGTCATTTTTTTTAATATTCTATTTTATTGCATTTTGGTTAGATAATGACTTCTGTTGAGATTTCTTTTTCTGTAGTCTAACATAAGCCAACTTTTCTAAATAATCTTTGAGTGACTGAAGAAAACTGTATTTTGTCTGCTAAACACAAAAGTGTGTTGGAAAGCCAGATTTCATTAGTTAGATTCTTTGTATCCCTTTAAAAAAAAGATTTTATTTTATTTTTAATTGTGTATGTACATGTGTCTTTGTGTGGGTCAGTGCATGTGGGTGCACTGCCCATAGAGGCCAGAAGAGGGCGTCAGATAACCTGGAGCTGGAGTTACACGGGGTTGTGAGCTGTATGACCTGGTATGGATGCTGTGAACTTAACTCAGGTTCCATGCAAGAACAATGCTCACTTATCTTCCAAGCCACCTCTCCGGGTCCTAAACCTTAGTGTTCTTCACTTAATTTTATTTTGATTTTGTTTTGTGAGAAAAGATCTCACCCTAGCCCAAGTTAGCCTTAAATTCCTTCCTGTGTTAGCCTCTGGAGTGCTGGGATTACAGATGTAAACAGTCACTTCCTAGCTTGTCCTTACTTAATTTTAATTTAAAATTAATTTTAAATTAAATATTAATTAAATTTAATTAAAAATTAATTAAATTTGCTCATTTAAAAGGTGGCATGCACCTTTAATCCCAGCACTTGGGAGACAAAGGCAGGTGGATCTCTGTGAGTTTGAGGCCAGCCTGGTCTATATAGCAAGGTCCAGGACAGCTACGGATACATAGTTAGACCCCATCTCAAATAAACAACAACAAAAACAAAAAACAAGGGACTAGAGAGATGACTCAGCAGTTAAGAACACTAGCTGCTCTTTCAGAGGACCTAGGGTTCCATTCCCAGCACCCACACATTGACCCACAGTTGTCCTTAACTCAAGTCCCAGGGGATCTGTTGCCCCTTCTGGCCTCCATGGATACCAGGCACACACACATAGTGCACAGACACACACGTAGGTGAGATACACATACACATAAAACAAATTAAGGAAATGAATAATTTTCTTAAACCCCAAACAAATCAAGAAGAGTTAAAACCTCAAGCAGTAGCGGTTTGTGGTTCTTCTTTCCCCTTGACCTTTGTTCTACAGACTTCTATGCAGAGTGGCCTTTGGCAGGTGCCCTCTGTAGGGGTGACTCCTGGGCTCCTCTCAAAGCCATCTTGTCTCTCAGAGTTGGGCTTTTATACTTTGCCCAGGCTCCTAACCTCTGTGCAGCTGCCCAGATCTCTGCTCTGTGGCTTTCAGGGGCACCCCTGCTTTCTGACTGTGATCAGCCACTATGATTTGACTATGTGTCTCCTAAAAGCTTATGACTTAAGTGCTTGGTACCCAGCCCTTGGTGCTACCGAGAGGTAGTGGAGTCTCTGGAAGGTGGTGCCCAATAGAAGGAAGTAGATTATTGAGGGTGTTCGTGAAAGGGGATATTGGGATGTCAGCCCCATCTTTTATTTCCGCTTCTTCCTGGATACCAAGGGCAAACAGGTCACTCTACCACATGCTTTGGTTGTACCACACTGCCATGGACCGAAGCAACTGTGCCAAATGATCATGGGCTGGCACTGCTACACTGTGAGCCAAAATGAACCTTTCTTCTCTTTAAGTTGATTGTCTCGGGCATTTTGTTACAGCAAAATGAACCTAACACACCAGCTCCTGTCTGTGGATACAGGCCCTACCTTTTCTCTGATTTTTGTGTTTCTTTGATCTTTTTTTGGTGGGAATTTGGGAAGAAGAGGAATTCAGCAAGTAGTGACCTTTCTGGGCCATCTTTACCCAGAAGCCTGTCTGCTACTGGTTTTCCAAGCTTGGAAATCTTTCCCAGGACATAGCTCGTAGCTTCACTGCCTTCCTCCATCCCTGTTTCCCACTCACTTGGGATGGATGCCATCATGGACAGAGTGTGCCACAGGAAGGAGCCGTTCTAGCACCCTTGACCTTGAAGGTGGGAGGACAGAGTTCTGTGGTATTAAGCAGCTTGGACTGCATTTGTAGTCTGGGGACACTGGACACTTTGGATGCTCCCAAACGCTATATATGTAATGCTTATTCCTACACATACATACCCATAATAAAGCATAAGCTGTAAATTGGCCACAGTAAGAGATTAATAACTAATATTGACTACTATAACACTATACTATAAGTCATTTGAAACCTAAGAATTGTTTGCAGAACTGTGGAATGTTCCAGGCGTTATTTGACCATGACTAGCAGAAACCATGGTAAGCAGAGCCACAGGTCAGGGAGTGCAGGGCGGCTGGGGTGGGGGGCACTGAGCTTCCCTCTTGTCCCTGGGCAAATGGGAAGGGTTCTCCTGCTGACTGGATGCTATCATGCGGCCATCCATCGGCACAGCAAACCCACTGCCCCTAACACGGGCTGGAGGGCATTGATTGCTGTTACCTCATAAAGTTCTCACTGTGGACTCCCGGGCTCTGACCCCCTCTCCCGGGAACAGTCAATGAGGCGAATCCCAAGATTACTGCCATGCGTGTTGTCCTCAGCACAGTGGGACTATAGCTCCTGTCTGTGTGCTCCATAAGGTCCCTTCCAGGAGTGCAGCCCCGCCCCCACCTCCAGTAGTGCAGCCCCGCCCCAACAGGGGTCCTCGACTTTCCCCCAGAGAGAGTTGCACGTCAGGGCCATCCAGATGATGCCTGTGCCCGGCCCGGTTCTTTCTGACAGCAGCCACAGCCTCTACTCCAGCTGCCTGTGGCCCCCCTGCTGTTTTCTCTGCCCACCCCCACCCGCAGCACACGGAGAATAGGTGAGAGAGCTGACCCTCATGACTCTGTTCTCCACCTGCGGCAGAGCTGGTCTCGGAAAGGAAAATTTCCAATATCCCTCTCCTGGTTACAGGCTGACCTAAGTAAGGAATGCGCCTCACCGCGGCCCCTTTCCTGGCCCTGCCTCCTCCTCTGGCCTCGCTTTGCATCAGGCGAGGTGGCTCGCTGGGGTTCTTTCCTCAGCAGCATCACTGGGAACTCTGTAGGGCCAGCCAGGTCTAGGCACACCGACCAGCGCACAGTAGGTGCTCACTAAGGGTTTCTGAAACAGAGATGATCTGAAGGTGCAGGGGTGGGAGGGAGTGAGGGGAGGAGGCGGCCATGCGAAGTGAGGGGGAAAGGCTGCTGGTGAGCCAGGCCCCAGGCTCCGCTTGGCTGTTCCAGCTCCCGAGTTTGCCGCACTGTTCCCAGCGGGTGCCAACTCTGAATGCCTGCTTAAGTCACTCCACGAAGCTCAGCTTCTCAATCTGTTTTTTATTTGCAAGGGCCAGATCCGTCTTCCTTTTTTAAAAGTCAAGCTTCTGAGAAAGTCATTTATATTCACAGTGATTCTCCTTTCAAATAGCGTCTTTGAATGGGGTGTTTGGAGTTGTGGATCATAGGGGCTGAACCAGCAGAGGCCGCGGGGCACGCAGAATCTCCTTGACAGGATTCCTGGAAAAGGTGGATGGAGGGGACAATCTCAAGGAAATGGACTCAGTTCTAAAATGACCTGTGGGCCACTTTCCTGTGTTTAGGGTGCAATATGTCCCCAACAGGGTCATATATTTGAATTCTTGGTCCCCCAGCTGGTGGAGTTGTTGCAGAAAGCCATGGAACCTTCAGGAGTCAGGGCTGAGCTGGAGGAAGGAGTCATGGGGGTGGGGTGAGCTCTGGTTCCCTTCTGAGGTGTGCTCCCCAGCCTGCCAAGACTCCTGGAGTCCGAACTGCACACACCTGAACTCCAGTGTGCTTTCCCTGCAAGTAACTCTCAGAAACTGAACAAACAAATCTCTCTTCCCCTAAACTGCTGCCGTTAGGTGTTTTCTCATGGAGATCATAAGCAAAGCGGGTGCTATTTGGGGTAAGGGGGGCTGCATATGCTAAGCATAGTGGCTGATTCTGGTGTTTGTGCGGGGTATTGGATTCTGTACCCACACCGTGGAAAATTCCAGCCAGCTAGGAAGCATATAGTAAGTCTGTTTGTGCTACCTGGCTAAGTAAGATATTCAAAGCTATTCTTTAAAAAGAAATGTATTTTTAAAAATTATTTTTTATGTGTCTGAGTGTTTTGCTTGCATGTATGTCTGTGCACCGCATGTGTCCCTGGAGCTGTAGCAAAGGACAGTTGTGAGTCACCTGATGTGGGTGCTGGAAACTGAACCTAAGACCTCTGCAAGAACAGTGTTCTTAACCACTGAGCCATCTCTCCAGCCCCAAGATTTGTGTGTGTGTGTGTGTGTGTGTGTGTGTGTGTATTGGGGGTGGGTATGTGCACATATGAGTGCAGTTGCCTACAGAGGCCAGAAGAGGGCATCGCATCTCCTGGCACTGGAATTCCACCTGATGAGGTGCTGGGAACCAAACTGATCCTCTGGAAGGGCAGCGAGCACTTCACCTCTGAGATGTCTCTTCAGTATGTGTAATTTGTGTTTCTTCAGTATGTGTAATTTGTGGCTAAAGCCTCCATGTGCTAAAGGCCACAGCTGTATGACTCTGCTTCCTTCTGTAAGTATCCAAGAGCAAGTCCGGGAAGGATTCTGCCAGTGGCCCCAGTGTGGAGTGGCCTAAAGTGGGTGCAACCTTCAGAGGAATCTTCACTTTAATCGCATTGCTTGACGGTTCTTCTTATGAGACTGTTTTCCTGTGTGCTCATGTTTGGATTTAGAATCGAGAATCAATATGGCTTACCCTCAGCTTCTGGCATCTTCACTTTTCTTTCTTTGAGTGACTGTGTTGAATGACCAACCCAAAGTTTAATGGACAACCCTAAAAGTTAATTGGCAGGTAATTTATGAAGGAGCTGTATGTGTAGTTTAGGCCATAGGTCAGAAAGTTTTCTCGGAAAGGTGATGCATGTCTCGGGCTTTGGGCTGAATATACTTTGCTGTGATACCACAAGGGACAACAGCCACAGATGAAGCGGAATAATGGGTGTGGCTATGTTCCAGTAAAAGTTTATTTGCTGGGGATGTGGCTCCATGGTAGAGCACTTGTCTAGCATATATACAAGGTCCTAGGTTCACTCCGAAGCCCATGTAGAAAGCAAATAAAAAATTTAAAGCTTTATTAAGAAAAGAGGTGACAGGCCTGTTTGGTCCCTGGGCCATCATTTGTGCATTCCTGACTGATGTGTACACAGAAGGCTATGAAGACAGAGGGGCGTGGGAAGTGGGGCAGGGTAGGGTTCTAATCAGAACAGTTATGCTGAAGAACCGTAGAACATTATTTTTAGAACATTATTTTTTTTTCTTTTTGGTTTTTGGTTTTTTGAGACAGGGCTTTGATGTAGTTTTGTAGACCAGGCTAGACTCAAACTCAAACTCATAGACATCGGCCTCTGCCTCCCAAGTGCTGGGATTAATGGTATGTGCCACCACCACTTGGCCAAAACATCATTATTTATTAGATCCTTATGTATTGTTATTAGATTTCCTTATTTTATATGTTTGAGTGTTATGCCTTCTTGTATCACATGTGTGCCTGGTTCCCTCAGAGGCTGGAAGAGGGCTTTGGATCCCCTTGAATTGGAGTTCCAGATGGTTGTGAGCCATGTAGGTGCTGGGGACTGAACCTGGGTCCTCTGGAAGAACAGCCAGTTCTCTTAACCATTGGGCCATATCTGCCCATCATCTCTCTAGCCCCTTATTAATATTATGTGTCTGTGCATGTGTGAGTACAGGTGCCTGTAGAGATCAGATGTGTCAGAATCCCTGGAGCTGGAGTTTTGGGCAGTTGTGAGCCACCAGATGTGGGTGCCGGGAATTGAACTCAGGTCCTCTCTAAGAGCAGTGTGTGCTTTTAACCACTGAGCCATCTCTCCTGCTGCCAGAATGCTTGACTGAAGCACAGTCCTGTAGTCTCTTCCACTGGGGCCAGGGCTTCCAGAGGCCAGGAGTGGGACCGATTCCTCTGTGTCTCTTGTGGGAGGGTTCTCTGGAAGGTAGCTTAGCAACTCTCGATTCTGTGCAAGTTTGAGGAGCTTGCACGGGACTGGCTGACACTCAGGACACAATCAGAGAGATGAACAAGGCCCTCCTTGAGTGGCTTGCAGAGCCAAGGGAAAGCCCAGTCTATCTGTGGCATCCCACGCTGGGTGCTGGAAGGCAGCCCTGGCCTCCTTGGTGGCACTGGGGACTGCTATGTTTCTTTCATCTTTCCTGAGGCTCATGCGTGAGCTGGTGGCTCAGAGCACTGACAGGAAGTGGGCTGCGGGGGCAGGAAGAGTCTATTAGTGTGGGGCTTTGTAGGCCATGTTAATTAGTCACATGACTTTGCATAGGCTGTGCTTGTCTGGGACCAAGAACTTTCCATAACCTGTGACTAGGAAACTCAGGGAGTTCCTTCCTCCATGCCCACCAAAGCCCACCGGGCTGCTTGTGAGCGTGCACGACTGTGCACCTGCGGATGTGTGAACACATTGGTTAGCTTCTCACTGTGGTGACCGAAACTCTCAACGGAGACGATTTGCAGAGGAGAGATTTTATTCAGGTTCACAGTTCAGAGTTCAGTCTGTCACAACAGGAAAGCCTGGCAGAGCAACTCAGTTGACATTATGTGGCTCGGGGTGCCAAGAGTGGCCAGGGATAATGTGTCCCCAAGGACCTACTTCCTCCAGGTAGTACCCACCTTGCAAGGTTCTGCAACTTTGCACAAGGGGACCAGCTTTCAAAACATGAGCCTGTGGGAGATGTTTCATATTTGAACCCTTAACAGTGAGCCAACACAGAGGACCCCAGCATCTCACCCCTTTGTCCCGGACACAATCCTGTCTGCCTAGGGGGAAGAAGGGGATGGGGAAGAGCAGGGTCACCTCAGCAGAGAGAAAAGAGGAGTCTCTAGAAAGTGGGAGGGGCTGAGGTGGGAAGCAACAAGCTGTGCACAGCAGGGGTCATTGGCAGAGGGAGGAAGTGAGGGCTTCCACACTTGGTGAGGTTTAAAGACAGACTTAATTAGAAGTCAGTTGTTACGCGATATTCTTATGCAAATTCTCATGGAAGCCGCCAAGAGCCAGCCTGATAGGCCATATCTTAGGTGTTGGCGGGGGCAGTGTGCACCTGTGTTTGGGCACACTGAGACTGGCACAGATCGGTACAGCGAGCATCATCTGGTCTTAAATAATGGTGTTTGTGGATGGAAGTGGGAAGAGAGGGTATGCCTTTGTTCCCCAGCAGACCAATGGTCGGCCCCAAGAAGATGTCACCTGTCACCGCCCAGTGCATTAATTACTTTTCTTGTTCATGATAAACAAACGAACAAACAAAAGCACACCTGGGAGAAGCACCTCGAAGGAGGAAGGATTTGTTTCTAGTTCATGGTTGGAGAGGATGTGGTGCATGGTGTTGGGGAGCATGCTCACCGCTGGACTAGCAGCCCTGGGAGGCTGTTGTTCACATTGTGTCTGCCGGAGAGAAGAGAGCTCTGGCTTGGCTAATTGCTTGGAAGCACTGTGACCCTGTGTCCAAAGCTCCTGCCTCTAGCCCAGTTGCCACCAGCTGGAAACTGTTCCAACACTCCACTGGGGACGATCTCCACTCGAACCCTAATACCCAGGGACTCCTTTCCTGGATCCAAGTCTGACTGTTATAGGAAGGATGCTGGGAAGAGCAGCAGAGGAGAAAGGCTTAATGCCTCCCCTGAGCAGAATTCTTCCCCAGCAGGAAATCAGATCCAATTCACACCCTCGCCCAGCCCCGCAAGAATGGGCTGGCTCTGGCTGTGTTTGGTAACATCGCAACAAACGGCCACCTTGTCTCTATTTTGGTTCCTGCCAGTGCATCTACTTTCTTCACCTTTTCCAAAGTGTTCTTTCCTTCTGGAAGGCTCCGGTGCCAAGCACCCCCAGCTCCTTCCCGTTTTGGTAAATTAGGGAACAAATGGTGCCAAGTTGTTCTCGGCTCTTTCGCGAGATGATTCGTAACCGGCTTATTTTCTTTTCCTCCATTGAGTGAACGCATTAAAGCTAAAATTAAATCATTACCCGCAGCACACACGACAATCCCCTTCATAATTACATCCTCTTAATTGGCATCCAAGAGCCCAGCTCATTTATAGTTCTCACTGCAAAATGTCTCAGACACATTGGTTTATTTTTTAATTTTTTTTTAAGGTTTAAAGGTCAACAAGAATATCTTATCTTAATTTGACAAGTGTGCAAGGAATGATGCTAGGCTCATTTATGTTCATGTAATGTGCAAAGAGATCTATAAATCAAGTGGGGTGGGGTGGGATATTAGATTATGCCATATCGGAGCCATCTGCCTCCATTCTCAGAAAGAAATCGATACCACAACGAAAGCGCCGAAGATGTGCTGATTTATGCCCCTGTGTCAGGCGCAAGATGTTGGCCATTTTTAGCATCACTTCATATCCTAAAACAACAGGGTCTGGTGGGGGATGGATGAGAATGATACCACAACCTTACTTTATATATGTCAAAGAGTAAGGTGTGTGTGTGTGTGTGTGTGTGTGTGTGTGTGTGTGTGTGTGTTCAAGAAAGGGTGACTCTAAGGTCCCCTCATCCCCGTGACTTTGCCTCTTCTGACACTGCCTTTGCAAAAACCGCTGCACATGCCTCCATGGCGTGGAAGGGAATTAACTAGACTACATTGTGGTGATTGTTGCCAGGGGACAGAGGCTTCTGCTTGGGAATCCTGGGTTTTCCATACCGCGCATGCTACTCCAAACCTTGCCTTCCTTTTGGGGGGCCTACCTTGACCTTCACAGCTCAAGTTGGAGAGAAGCCTCAGGCTCCACCATGCTGGATGTTGGGGCTTGGTCCACTGTTGTCTGAAACAGGAGGAGGCAAGGTAAGGGGCTTCGTGTGGCCGAAAGGAAAGCTTTGGTGCAAGTAGACTTTGGAAAACCAAGCTGAATTATCGCACCATAATTCATGTGGGGTGTTGCACAGTTTTGTGGGGAAATGGGAGAGATGAGGCCTATGGGACAGTGTATAGGGATTGCTGGGGAATGGGGAGCTGAGGAAGAAATTCAATAATCGGGGGAGATTTTGTTGCAGGGATTCAACATATAAAATTATAGTTTTTGTAAGGAAATGATGTTAGGACAAAGCTTCTCATCACCTCTCATGTGTGTAAGACTCTGATTCAGGGATTTGGAGGCTTTGCCTGTGCCACTCATGGTATAGGCTGTCACCGTGCATTCACGTTGCCATATATGTCATGGTTTGTGCCCCATGTCACAAAGGTGTCTTCTTTTTCTACATGAAGATGTGCTTTGAGGAAAAGTTTGGTGTTTTGGTTTGACAGCAGAGGATGCTGGGTTTGGGAAACTTGTTTGTGTGACATCTCTGGTGGATCCCTTCCATGACCTTAAGGTGGTCTGAGGTTACAATTGGGAATGCCAAGGGCCTCTGGGGCTGCACAGGCAGCCGTGCACACCATGATGACCGCATGCCAGGCAAACCCACCAACTCAAAGGCGCATTTGGCTGTTTGGAACCCAATATAGATAAACACATGGCCTGCTGCAGGCCCCTCTGGCTCACCACCAAGGTCTTCATTGGTATCTTCAAATCACACATGAGCATCAGCTCTCTTGTCTTTTGATTCTTTGTCCCTTTTGGGAGTACCTGAAGACAATGCGGGAGGCTCCTCTTCAGAAGGGCAGGACAAAGTCCTTGCAACCCTTAAAGACACAGATCCTCACCTTCGGGGGAAAATCCCATGAAACCCCACACCAAGAACTTCCAAATCCTTGACTTCACAAAAAAATAGAGAAGATAGCCCAGTGGACTTCAAGTTTATTATTATTATTATTACATGTGATTATATTTTGTTTGTGTTTTAACAAATAAAGCTTGCAGGAAGATCAGAGTGTGAAGCTAGCCACATCAGATAGCCATAGAGGCCAGGCAGTGGTGGCACACACCTTTAACCCCAGCACTCAGTAGACAGAGGCAGCTGGATCTCTGTGAGTTCAAGGCCAGCCTGGGCTACAAGAAATTGAATCAGTCTAAAAGAGAAACAGAGCCAAGCTGTGGTGGCTCACACCTTTTGTCCTAACACTAGGGAGGTGGAGACAGGAAGGGATATGGCTGGGCGGAGAAAGGAATATAAAGCGGAAGCAGACAGGAGCTCAGCATTCAGTTTGAAAACTTGTAGAGACAGGATACCCCATTCAGTCTGAGGATTTTGTAGAGGTAAGAACTAGTGGTTGGCTGCTCTGCTTCTCTGATCTTTCAGTTTCCACCCTTTAATATCTGACTCTGGGTTTTTATTATTAAGACCAATTAGAATGCACGCTGTAATTGCATTTAGCTTTTTGAAAGGGATTGTGTGCCATTGTGTATGTGGAGGCCAGAGGACAACTTATTGGTTTTCTCCTTCCACCATGTGGGTCCTGTCACGCTGAACTCATAACATCAGGCAGACACCTTACCTGATGAGCCATGTATGGTGACACACGCCTTTACTACCAGCACTCAGGAGGCAGAAGCAGGCAGATCTCTGAGTTCAAGGCCAGCCTGGTCTACATACATAGTGAATTACAGACCAGCCAGAGCTACATAATCAAAAATAAATAGATAGATAGATAGATAGATAGATAGATAGATAGATAGATAGATAGATAGATAGATAGATGAAAAAAGAAAAAGAAAAGTGCTACCACACTCAGAGGGCTTTTTATTTTTTTGTGCCCATCTACCACTTTAATGGAAGTGGCAGGTTTTGAGTTTTGCAAAAGGTCAAATCTATTTCTTGGCTATTAATTTTGATGGCTGGATGAGACGAGAAAGCACACGCAAGCTCCTGACGGTGTGATACATCATTAAAGATGGCACCTACTAGGAAGGCTGAGGGGTAAACTTGCAGGGAGAGAAATGACTGTTGGATTGTTCAGGCGACAGCAATTAGGTTATGTGCCTCAAAGCCTCTAGCAGACAGGAGTTTGAATATCCCCAGCACAAGCAACAAATACATGAGGTGATGGATATAGTAATTGCCCTGGTTTGATCATTACATATTGTGTACATGCATTTAAATGTCACATTGTACCCCTGTAAACGTGTACAAGGACTATGAGTCAATTCAGAATCGCAAAGAAACGGGCGCCAGAGGGAAGACTCAGTGAAGTGCTTGCCCTGCAAACGTGAGGACCTGAGTTTGATCCCCAGAACTTGTGTAAAAACTGCTGCATGGGTGACATGTGCTTGTAAGCACGTTGCTGAGCAGGCGGATGTCTGGGGCTCACTGTTTCAATGAAGATGGACACTGTACCTGAGGGTGACACCTGAGTTTATCCTCTAGCCTCCACATGCATGCGTAGGCACATACACATATACTCACATGCATACCCGTTTGCATGAGAGCACATCTGCACGCACACACATGCACACACACTCATTTTAAAAAAAAAATCTTTTTTTTCAAGACAGGATTTCTCTGTGTAGCCCTGGTTGTCCTGGAATTCACTTTGTAGACCAGGCTGGCCTCAAACTCAGGGATCTTCCTGTCTCTGTGTTGCCGTGAAAGTGCTGGGTTCATACGGGTCCGTGGACATAAGACCCAGAGGTACCGTAAGAATGAAATCAGCGCTGAGCAGTGGTGGTGCGAGCCTTAGGTCCCAGCACTCAGGAGGCAGAGGCAGGAGGTTCTCTGTGAGTTCGAGGCCAGCCTGGTCTACGCAGTGAGTTCCAGGACAGCCAGAACTATTACACAGAGAAACCCTTTCTAGGGGGGAAAAATGAATTTAGCCTTTCTCAGTGGATCCATCCTAAAGACTGAACCAGTTTCCCTTTGTCCAGGGCTTTTATTGTTCTCCAGTTTACACCTTAGTCGGTTGATTTCCATATCCTCAAAACAACCTGTCTAAGCTTCCAAAGGTACAATGCCAAGTGCAAATTCTCGATAAAGGGAGTGTCACGGTTTTCGGTTTCCCTCCAACCAAGTTTTGCATAGGCTTTGTATGCTTGGGAAACTCAGGCAAGATCTGCAAAACAATAGATGGATTAGGCTAGGTGCTAGCACTCTGGAGCAGGCTACGTGTAGCCCTGCGGGAATGCTTCCACACCTCTGCCTCTGGAGTGCTTGCATTAAAACTGTGTGCCACCACTGCCCAACAAAAATTAAACCTTTAACAGAAGAAAATTTTGTTTTCTTAGGTCTTAGAGATTCCCTTTATGTGTATGAACTGGAGTCAAATTTCTTCCAGTTGGATTGGAAAACAATATCAGGTTTCCATTATGGGTATTGCAACGATGCCAAGTTCCAGACAAGGCTGGGGTGTGTGTGTGTGTGTGTGTGTGTGTGTGTGTGTGTGTGTGTGTGTGTGTGTGTGTGTGTGTGTGTGCGCGCGTGTGCAAAAGAAAACCTACAAATATTTTGAAAATACACTCTATCATTCTCTGCCAAGCATCAACTTTTAGCATTTTGCCAGAATTTTTAGGAGACTTCAACCTTACAAGCAAAGTAATTAATTATGTAAAAAGAGAGGGAGAAACACTCCACAAGGCAACAAGAACCAACTCAACAGGATGTTAAATGCCACCCTGTTTCCACGATCCCATAGAATTTAACATGGGTCATTTCTAATGGTCCACTGGGCGTGGTGGCACACACCTGTGAAGATGGACCCTTGTGAGCCAGGAGAATCGGGTTTCAGAGCCATGCCAGTCTGTGTATTGAAATCTTATTTGTGCACTGGATCCTTCTGAGCCTATTTGAAATCATCAGAGGTGTGATATCTTACGCTTACCTATCAGGGAAGAGACCCAACCACCTCACACCCTGCAAAGAGATGTTCTGCTTGGACATTGGCATCTCCAGCAGCCACGGTTCAGAGAACACTTCGAACACAAACTGCACAGATAAATACCATCCCTGCTGCTCTTCGGGACACCAGCCAGTCTAGGTAGCCCAAGGCCAGCACTGGTTGCAGATATCCGGCCAAGAATGCGGCTTCACTCTCTCTCTTCTTGATAAAGTGCTCATAGGCTGTTTCCTGGAAGCCCTTTCCAGGAATATACATTTCTCTGTGCTCGGGAGACGTTTCCCGGGGACCTTGTTGGAAGCTTCTACAGCTCTTATTTCTTGCAGGCTTTCAGATCTTGCCAGCTGTAGGATGATGGACTTGCCTCAGAGAGGAGCACGGGTGGGCAGGAGGGGCTTTGTCCATCTTTCCAAACTAGCAGCTAACTTGAATGAGGGTTCCTTAAGTGCCAGGTACTGTTTCAACAAAATCATCCTGATTGCCCATCTAGTGCTTATATTAACCTAGTATGGTAGCCTCATTTTAAATTGAAAAACAAAACCGAAGCACAGAGAGGTTAAGTAACTTGCCCCCAGTGGCGCAGCCAGCAAGCAGTTGCCTAAGCTTTTCATTGCTCTGGCAGTTACCTGAGGATGGATTTATGCCAGCTTGTAGAGTCAAAGGTTTCAGTCAGCCATGGTGTAAGTGGGCATGGCTGAGAGCATGCCTGAATTCCCTTTAGCCTCCTCCTTCCCCTCTCCAGGGACCCAGTCCGTAAGATGGTGCCGCCTACATCCTTAGCTGCTCTCTGGAAATGCCTTCATGGACAGTCCCAAAGTGTGCATGACCAGTCTTCTAGATGCTTCTCCATCGAGACTGACTGTCACAGAAGGAGAGCCAGAGTACGATGCAGGCAGCCTGGCTGTTCCAGGGCCCTCCTCCGTGTCATCACTGCATGTCCCGTTGCTCTGGTCTGGCTCTGTACACGTGTGCCTCCTAAGCATCCCATATGGACACAGGTAGGAAGGACCAGGGTTGACAAGAGACATTAACAGTTTGTTTCTAGGATCCACAATACCCATGACCTTCATCTGTATCATAGACCAGAGTTAACAATGCATGCAACCATCACCATCAAATCAAAGCCGGCTTCTAAAGCACCAGTTCTCCACAACAAGAGCAGACATAGATCTCCACACCAGGGTTATGACCTCTCACCTGGCTCCTAACAGTGGCTTCTTCCCTGGTCTCTGCCATTGCTCTCAGCAGGCTAGGAGGGCACTGATGAAGTCCGAATCAAATCAAGCCACCTCTCTGATCTCACCTCCTTTCATCCTTCTGGGTGTATATCTCTCTCCTGACACACTTCAGAACTATCCTCACTCCAAGGCATTTGCACAAGCCACCCCGTATGTCTATGTGGCTCCAATGGCACCTTCCCTGTGAAGACATCTTCCATGTACTGATACATACTGAGGGGCTGAGACCAATTTCCAGGCTCAAGTGCTCCATGGTTTTTTCCCCCTTACTCATTTTGTCTTTCTTCTGCCTTCATTGTATTGAGCACCTTCCAATGCTCCATATAATTTACTATGTTCATTATGTTATCTGTTTTTCTCTGGTTGGAATAGAATTCTGTTCTTTGTTCTGTTGACTAATGGGTGTCAGTTGTCTAGAATAGTTCCAGGCCTGCAATATATGCTTATTAAATATTTACCACATGGCTGAGTTACCTCTAAGGAGAAAATGGGGGAAGCAATAGGTGAGATTCAAGGGGAACTCAAATCACCACTCTTTGTTTGTGTGTGTATACATATATGCATGAATTATATATATAAACATTCTAAATCTGAGATGCTTCATAAAGATTTTTAAAATTAAACTGAGCCAGAGGCCGGCAGTGTGGCGCAGTGGTAGATCACTTGCCCAGAATACAGCAATGAGGGGCTGAGGGTGTGGCTAAATGACATAAAGGTAGCCTGCATGTCCCCTCTCTCTCTTTCTCTTTTTCTCTCTCTCTTTCCCCCCCTCTCTCTCATACACACACACACACACACACACACAGATGCACGCGCACGCACACACAGAGAGAAACAGAGACAGAGAGAAAGAGAATTCGTAATGTGTGTGTGGTTTGTATAAATAGGATGGTCCATTTTTCCACCCAAATGTGCACCCCAAGTGGATCCTTCCTCATACAAAATGCTTAAGTCTAGAGCCCTCCTGTGTTCCTGAGCTGTTCAGGTTTGGGAATGTTTGTGTGTCTAATGATGCAGTGTCTTAAGGGATGAGACCCAAGTCTAAGCACAAAATTCGTGGATGCTTCCTATGCACGTGATGCCTGAAGCCTGGAGGTGGTTTTATACAATAGTGATACTTTGTGTGGAAAAATCATGTTTCCGAGGGTGGGGTTTCCCACCTGTGGATCACAGCAGCAGCAGCGGGGAAGTTTTAGATTTCTGAAGTGTTTTGAATTTGGACGTTAGGGGTGCTCGGCCTACGGTCAGGTGTTTTTGTGACACAGAAGATGCTTGGGGGCAGGAAGAGAAGGTGGGCATTTGACCTGCAGGGAAGCTTTGTAAATGAAGGACAAGAAAAAAGAAGAGGGCTGCAAACTGACTCTAAGAGCTTTTCTCAGAGTGTTGCCAGAGAAGGAAACATACAACACAGATGGCCATCCACCACTGCCCTAGGCTGCATTACTGCTGCAGTTTGAATGGGAATGGCTCCCATAAACTCTTATATTGGAATGTTTGCTTTCCAGTTGGTGAATTGTTTAGGAAGGATTAGGAGGTGTGGCCTTGCTGGAGGAGGTGCATCACTCGGGCTTTCAAAAGCACACACCAGGCCCAGTCTTGTTCTCTTCCTGCTGCCTGTGGATCAGATTTGGGTCCTTAGGTACTGCTCCAGCACCAGGCCAGCCTGCCTGCTGCCTGTGGATCAGATGTGGGTCCTTAGCTACTGCTCCAGCACCATGCCAGCCTGCCCGCTGCCACGCTCCCTGCTGTGATGGTCATGGACTAACTCTCGGAAACTATAAGCCCCCAATTAAATGTCTCCTTTCAGAAGTTACCTAAGTCCTGGTGTTTCATCATCACTAGAACAGTGACTAGGACAATTATTGTTTTATTTTTCTCTTCTGCGACAGGGTCTTGCGATATAGTCTAGGCTCACCTTGAATTTATAATCTTTCTGCCTCAGCCTCCCAAGTGCTGGGATTTACAGCTTGGCTCACCACCTAGTTCTGATGTTTCTGAGACACTTGGCATGGTGTCTGGCCACCTTTGGCTGAGTGGCCTGCATCCTCTCTATGTGAAAAAAGAGAAAGAGAAATGACTTTTTTTTTGAGCCCCCAGGAAAGCAATATCTGAATTATAAAAGGCTTAGTCCAGAAATGTGGATGAAGATAGAGAGATCTTCTAGGTCAAGAGGTGGCCAAGCAGGACACTCTCAGTTCTGAGGTCCTAAAGCGCTTAAGATCTGCTTCTGGAGCTGAGTGTAATGGTGTGGACCTGGAATCTCAGCATCTGGGAAGCTGGGGCAGATGGGTCCTGATTTCGAGTTCAACCTGGCTACACAGTGAGTTCAAGGCCAGCCTGGGACACACAGTGAGTTCAAGGCCAGCCTGGGTTACACAGTGAGTTCAAGGTCAGCCTGGGCTATATAGTGAGTTCGAGTTCAGTCTGGGCTATGTATGAAGACCGTCAAGTCTGCTTTCTGGGCTCATTGCACTCACTTCCAGCAAAAGGAGTGAATCTCGACTGTGGGCTGTGTGGAATCTCTGGTCCAGTTCAGGACAGGACAGCCTGCGGGCAAGACAAGCAAGCCAGCATCCTAGTCTCTTAGCTGGGAGACCACATCTGGTCCTGTTGTATTCCAGGCAGCTTCCTGACCATCAATCAATGTCTCCAGTGAGCACGGTGCCTTCTGAGGAATACCATTGATCAGAGGAGACAGAAAACAAGTGGCCACAATTGGGACAAGTGAATATTCATTTGGAAATGTCAATGAGCAAGTAAAGATTAGGCCTGTGGTGACTCGCCTGGCAAGATCAATCCCCATCATGAGGTGACCCAGGTGTCTGTGCATGCTGAGAGCTGGAGCCAGGGACCCCCGGTGTGATGGGGAGAGAAACCAAAGGGCCTCTGGAATAGTAATGTCAGACACACCTGGCACCCCACCCTCCCCATTACCAGGGATGCTGATCAAAGCTGGGACTGGGTGACTGCTCTCTGGGTTGTGGGTACCCCGCCCAAGGCCATTGTCTTGATGTGGATCACAACACAGTGGTTACAAGGCCCAGAGAGTATGCTTGCGTGGAAGGGATTGAAAGACTTCAGGAAATCGGGAAGGATGAGGGCTTCAGCCTTGTCCAGATGGAGGGGGTCTTTAGTTCCAATGGGACCCTTCTTTCCCATCCTGTCAGTGGGTCCCAGCTATATACATGTCAGGACTGCACCCAGGAGATGCAGTAAAATTTGGGGTGGGGGCTCCTGTTATGGAGCCTCTACTTCCTGAGAGACAGAGGGACCAAGCTGTCTGCTTTGTCCTAGGAAATGTCCTAAGAGCCCTGCAGGCACATAGCAGGTGCATTGTCCCTGAGGTGTGGCCCACCACTCCCTCCCCCACCCCAATTAACCATCTGCAGGAACTGCCATGGGTGGGGGGAGGGCTCCCAGTCCAGCTTCTCTGTGCAGCCTCCTCAGCTAATGAGGGGTTTGTGAAATTTTTAATTATGGCTTCCATGCCTTGCTTAATTATTTGCATATGGCTTTTACAAGCGAGACAGGGACGTCTGCGTGTGGCGCTTCTCCTAAGCCCCACGTTTGACTTTAATTAAAGGCAGAACCTGAGGTCTTCCCATCACTAATGATGGTGGAAAATTAGCTTCCAGTTTCCAGGGGTCACCAGAGTGATGCACCCTGAGGCGGAGAGGGGACGGAGAGGACAACAGAGCAGTATCGCAGATGGCGGATGGCCCTGCTAGGCTGCTGCTCCTAAGCTCCCCCCACCCTGCCACCCTCCTACTGTCCTTCCTCCAGGCCCAGAGAAGAGATAGAGCTTTGCTGGCCTCTGCCAGGAAAGAGGCTGATTCTCCCACCCCTGTGAAGAACAGAAGGAGCAGGGACAAGCATTACTTGGGGATCATTCCCCCTGGGGGTCCAGAGCAGGATATGGCCTGGTTGCAGCTGGACTGCCCTAGCTAGTGGCAGCTGACAACAGAATGAGGAGTTTGGAAACATACATGTGTGCATTTGGCACATGCTCATTAGCACACAGTACACAGACAGAGCCATGGAGACGTATTTTCACATGTGCATGTCACAGACATGTTCACATCCTCAACCTCATATGGATAAAGGGTTTCCTAAGGCATAGGGCATGAGTCTGTGTCTGTAGGTCCCCTTCTCTAAGGATGCACTAGTTTTTTTTCTTTCTTTCTTTCTTTTTTTTTTTTTTTTTTGAGAAAGGTCTCACTGTGTAGCTTTGGTTGGCCCTGAACTCACTATGTGGACCATCTTTTAGGGCCAGGACACCCACTATTTTATCATGGCCTCATCCTAATTGATTAGTCTGCAATAATCCTAATCCCTGATAAAGTCACATTCTGAGTGCTGGAGGTTAGGATGTGAGAATATAAATTGGAGAAAAACATCATCCAAACCGTAAAGTGTGTGTGTGTGTGTGTGTGTGTGTGTGTGTGTAGCATCAATGGGACAGAGAAGGAGAGAATGGGGCTGGGGATGGCATACCATATATCCTGCCCTGTCTTAACCACACTGACCATCCTCTAGACAGAAGCAGAAGCCTCATGCTGGAAGCCCACATTTCTGCATGGGTACCATCAGGTTCCAGAGCCAGCTCCTAACCAGGGAGGCCACGGCAGATTGGCACACCAATGACTCAAGCCTTTTCTCCACTCAGCTGATTTTATGTGAGTCTCTGCAACATTAGGCATCACTTCTATCCAGGGATCCTGTGCCTCCTTACTCCCGAGGCTGTGCTTTTCATGACGGAGTGGACCCCAGGCTGAGTGGCTTTAGATATGGGGCCTTTATGTTTTTGTTTTGTTTCTTGAGACAAGGCCTCACTATGTAGACCAGGTTGGCCTTGAACTCACAGAGCTCCACCTGCCTCTGCCTCTGAGTGCTGGGTTTAAGTGCCTGTGCTGCCACACCTGGCCCTTCCATCCCCACCTCACTCCCTGACGCTTGAACCTGGGATCCCATTATCACAATGTGCTGTACCATCAAGGTGCACCCCTAGCCTGTTGAGTAGTCTTGTAAAACTACATTGCTTGCCGATTCGAGAATTGAAAGATTGATGGTAGAAATCCAGGCCTCCAGATTGGCAGATCTGAGGGCTGGGATCTGCTCCTGGGGGCCATTGGCTATATCAGTTGAAGAACAACTTTCATTATACAAAGAAATGTGTGATTATTACTGGAAATGAGCTGCTTCTGACAGGAACTCACTAAAGACCAATGATTGGCCACTTTGGGTTTTTTCGTAAGATGCTTGTTTCTACCTGTTTACCTTTTTCTCTTCAGCACCCTATAAGAAGTTGGGGCTTAATAAACTCCACTACTTTCAGCTGACAGAGACATTTATAGGCACAAGGGTGGGGCCTTGCGGATGCCATTCTACTTTGAGGTGCTACCAGTTGGCTAATGGTTTTCTATAGCTGTGACCCACTCACTCCATCTGACCCAAATGCCTTGGAGCACCACCATGTCTTGGGAGCATCAAGGTTTTCTTTTTTTCTTGTATCATTGAGGCTGAGTAGTGAGACTATGTAGGATTTGAGATAGTAAGAAAGAGGCTGTGGGCTCAGCAGGAGAGAACCAGACATCTCTGCATGTTGTTTAACATAAACACAGTCAGCCAAGCCATTGCAAAGAATGGGACCATGGGACTGGAGAGGCGGCTCAGCAGTTAAGAGCACTTGTTGCCCTTGCAGAGGACTTAGGTTAGATTCTATCATCCACATGGTGGCTCACAACCATCTATAACTCCAGTTCCAGGGAATCTAATCCCTGTTTCTGACCTCCACAGGCAGCAGGTATACCTGTGGTTCACATACATCTATGCAGGCAAAACACTCAATACATGTACATTTTTTTTTAAAAAGAGAGGGGGAAGATCTGTGAGGTACATGCACTGTGGAGAGAGGACTGGGTCCTTCACCCCAGGACATCAGCCCATCACAGCAGGAATATCCATAAGTAACCCTGTGGGATGGGGTCCATGAGGGACCTACTTACTGCACAGGAAATATGACATGATGCTGCCACCCAGTGAGAAACACTGTGCTGAACGTCTGACACTCTCCTGGTTACCTGTGTTGGAGGAATGCCCTGGGGACTTAGGACACAGTAAAGAGTAGCAGGCTTCCATAGGCATCATCTGGGAATGATAAAGGAGGAGGGTGGGGCTTGGATGTTACTAGAGATGGGCTCTTCCAAGTTCGTGGGTCACACTGAGATGTATGGATGTGGGGAGTTGTGTAGGCGTTTTTTTCACTCTTTGGGGGCCCACCACCCAGCTCCCAAATAAATATATGCAAACTTATTCTTACTTATGAATGCCCGGTTTAGCTTGGTTTGTTTCTAGCCAGTTTTTCTAACTCAAATTAAATTATTCCATTTCTCCTCTTCTATGTTTTGTCTCTGGAGTTTTTACCTTTATTTCTTCTCTATGTCTTTCTTCCTTTCTTACTCTGTGATTGGTTGTATGACTGCGTGGCTGGCCCCTGGTGTCCTCCTCTCCTCCTTTTCTTGTTCCTCCCTCTTCTAGTTCTCCCTCAGACTTCTCCTCCTATTTATTTTCCCTGCCTGGCAACCCCACCTATTTATAAATAATTTACTTATCTCTGCCTAGTTATTGGCCATTCAGCTCTTTATGAGACCAATCAGGTATTTTAAACAGGCAGAGTAACACAGCTTCACAGAGTTAAACAAATGCAACAGAAAAGAATGCAACGCATCTTTACATCATTAAACAAATGTTCCACAGCATAAACAAATGTAACACATCTTCAACTAGTGTTCTACAACAGAACTGGGCAGTTCTGAGCCTTGGGTGCTTTTTGAACAGGGACTTGGTGACTGAAAACAGTAGTTGTTTGGAGATGGGGAGCTGTCCAGGACCCCAGGTGCTGAACTGGTTTAGCACCAACAGACAGGAAAAGATGCTCAGAGGGGGCTTGCTCTGCAGCTTAGTGTGGTAGAAGGGAGGAAGGGATTGGGGGAGGGGATGTAAATTCTGTCTTTCCAAAATTCTGTAGGGGGAAAGAAGGGGCCATCAAGAGATCATGAGATGGAGGAGACTCAGAACAGACGTGTTGGTAAGATGAAGATGTGGGGCAGAACCTCATGAGTAATTGGGCCCCTGGCTCATGCATTAGAACTTCCAGGTCACTAAAACCTGGACTCCTTCATGCTGGCCTACTCATGGGACAGAAGGAGGGGGCCAGGACACTTGGTTGTTTTGTTCTGCTGCCAGTCCTAGAAACCTTAGACTGTAGGAGACCAGCCTGTTCGGCAGTTAGCTTCATAATGGAGTGTGCTGCTCAGTCCCCTTCAACCTGACTGGATTTAGAATGACCTAGGAGATAGGGGAGGCTCACCTGTGGCTGTAGCTGTGAGGATGATCCCAGAGAGGATAACTCACAGAAAAGTCTTTTCTGAATGTAAGCAGCACCTGTTCCCCGGGTTGCGAGTCCCTAGAAGAAAGGGGTCATGAGACAAGCTGGTCAAGGACCGCCATTCCCTCTCTCTGCCTGCTGCCACGATTGGAGCTGCTTTGCTCCTGTATACCTTCCCCACCATGATGGTCTGAAATCCATCCACTCATGAGCCAAATAAAAGCCATATCCTTTCAGTTGTTCCTGCCAGCACTTGGTGACGGTGTTGAGAAAAGTAACTCATAGACTAGTCAGGAAAGGAATGGCTGAGCTGGAGAGATGGCTCGGGGTTAAGTGCCCTTAACTCACAGAGGTCCTAAGTTTGGTCCCCAACACTCATATTAGGTGGCTCTACACTCCTTTTAACTCCAGTTCCAGGGGGTCTGACCTTTCTAGTTTTCTAGACACCTGTACTTCACATGCACATGTGCACGCGCACACACACACACACACACACACACACACACACACACACACACACACACACACTGAAACTTACTGAAAAACAAATCATTAAAAAAGAAATCAGATGGGGCAAACACTCTGCATCTGCTTGTCTCAGCCACATGACTTTAGCTGAAAGAAGCCACTGCTCTAGTGTGTGAGTGCCTTCGCCCTCTCCTCTGCTCACCACACAGTGCCCAAGCATCCACCGACTCTCTCGCAAGTCTACGGAGGCCGCCCTGTGTGCCAGCCACAGGGAGGGGGATTCCCTGGAAGGAAGCCAAGCATCCCAAGCCTCTCTCCTCCTCCAGAGCCTCTGGATTGCCATTGGCAGCTTGGAGGCAGTTGTGCCCTGCCAGGGGCCAGGGCGCTCAGTTGTACTCACGCGCTCCTTGCTGCCCATATCATACCCCAACTTTCAATTTGGAGAAGTAAATATGCAATTTTTTCCCTTCCCTGTAATTTTCCCTGCTGTGGATGTCAGAGCAGCTGGGAAATGTGAATGGCTTAGTGCTGGCTAAAAGTAAAAGGAGGTTGGCCATGCAACGCTGTGCATTCTTGGTTGCTCTCGGCAAGACCCAGTGGATTTACTAGGAAAAGATGGTCTCCAAGCTATAAGTCAGGGGAGCACTTTACCAGAATAACCCAAGTCTCCCCCTTCTATTAGCAATGCAATAAGTGCGCGCAAAAGCGCGCGAGCACGTGCGTGAGAGAGAGAGCACGCATGCGTACATGTAGCACAGATGTTAGTGAGGGGAGTGTATTTGCTTACACAGCCAAACTTTCTGCATTTTCCTCTGGAGGCTTCCAAACCTTCCTGTCTCCGTGGTTGAAGGTCAGGAGAGTCTGTGATGTAAGCTTTGTTGGAGAAAAACTGGGGCTGGCAGGGAGCGAGACAGGTTTAGAATCAGATGGATCTGGGATCGCTGTAATTTATGGTGTAACCTTGACATGTTTGGTCTCCCTGGGCCTTTGTTTTGTCCACTGGGAAATAGAGAGGCAGACTGAGAGATGTACACCTATCTTTCCAAGGAGGGCTCGCTGACCTCATATTGGACAAGCAGTCAACACCCAGACTCAGCTGCCAGTTCCTTCAGGATCTGCCTCAGCTGCAGCAGGCCGCCTCATCTGAGGGCACACCCTTCCCTGGGTGACCCACACCCAGTCACAGAGAATGCTGGAGGTAGAAAAGTCAGCCATTGCTGCCTGTTTCTGCTGGGTGCTCCCGTAGGCTGTGCCTGCTGCAGGGTGCTCCCACAGGCTGTATCCACTGCAGGGTGCTCCCTCAGGCTGTACCCACTGCAGGGTGCTCCCACAGGCTGTGCCCGCTGCAGGGTGCTCCCACAAGCTATGCTTGCTGCAGGGTGCTCCTGCACAGGGTGCTCTCATAGGCTGTGCCCACTGCAGAGTGCTCCCACAGGCTGTGCCCACTGCAGGGTGCTCCCGCAGGCTATACCCACTGCAGGGTGCTCCCACAGGCTGTGCCCGCTGCAGGGTGCTCCCACAAGCTGTGCTTGCTGCAGGGTGCTCCCACAAGCTATGCTTGCTGCAGGGTGCTCCTGCACAGGGTGCTCCCACAGGCTGTGCCCACTGCAGGGTGCTCCCGCAAGCTGTTTGCTTCAGGGTGCTCCCGCAGACTGTACCCACTGCAGGGTGCTCCCACAGGCTGTACCCACTGTAGGGTGCTCCCGCAAGCTATACTTGCTGCAGGGTGCTCCTGCACAGGGTACTCCAGCAGGCTATGCCCGCTGCAGAGGTGTCCTGCCCACTTCAGTTTCCGGCCTCTCCCCTTCACAGGTGTTAGTCCTTAGTAAACACTTACACCTCTGAACTGTGTCTCAACTCCTTCTCACAGAGAACCAGACCTGTGACAAATAAGGATAATGATTTTCACTTCAAGAAGGGATTGTGAAGCAAGCTAAGTGGACTATTTCTATAGTGTCCTGAGTAGTCTCTGAAACATTACCAGAGCAAGATAAATATCTGTTCCGTTTTCTTTCCTTCCTCTAAAAACCATGCAAGTCTATTCTGGGATTCGAGCATGTGCTCCTTACCTGTGCTTTGTAAGATGGGCTGGGGAAACATCCAGTGACACAAGTAGCTCTGGGCTCAGAGGTCGTGGGGGGGGGGTAGATCTGTGATTATGTCCAAGGGCTCTGATGCTAGACTCATACCTGTGAAGTTCATTGTCCGTGCATCCCATCAGCCCTACTCAAGGATCCTCACTGAAAAGAGATTGAACATGCCAATGCCCTTCTGTCATAATCGCCATGTGTCCACGGGGTAATTCATAAAGGAGTTGGAGATATATTGAAATTCAATATTGTTTTAGTCCAAATCAATATTAATAATTGTTTGCATTTTTAAAGTGCAATTTGCAATTGAAAAACGCACAGAGATCGGCCAGTAGTTGCTAACACATCAAATTTTCCTATTAAAGGAATAGTCTCCTAACTTTAAGATGCTTCATATACACAATGAGGGCTGACACCGGCCCATGACAAGAGCTTTCTGTTATTTATGGGTGCAGTGTTACAGTTCATTTCCACTAGGCATGAACTGAAAGGCCAGAAAGTTTTAGGATTTATTTTATGTGCATGAGTGTTTGCCTGCATGTGTGGAGACACTTACAGTGCCCACAGAGGCCAGAAGAGGGCATTGGATCCTCTAGAACTGGAGTTACAGATGGTTGTGAGCCACCATGTAGGCGCTAAGAATGGAACGCAGGGCCAGGCGGTGGTGGTGCCCGCCTTTAATCGGCCAGCCTGGTCTACAAGAGCTAGTTCCTGGACAGGCTCCAAAGCTACAGAGAAACCCTGTCTTGAAAAACAAAAAACAAAAAAAAAAGAATCGAACCCAGGTCCTTTGCAAGAGCAGCCTGTGTTCTTAACCATGAAGCCATCTCTCTGGCCCCAAGGACTTTTAATTTTAAGTTCATGATTTCTTAATTAAAAAAACATTTTTAGGATATTATACATTCGTGCAGTTGCACTGAACAGCCTCCAGAAGTCCCGTGTGTTCTTCCTCTGTTTCTCTTCCTAGTTAGCACTATGCATAGTTGTGTTGTATGACAGTATGGCATCACAACCAGGATATCAATGACGAGACTGTAAAATAGAGTTCATTTCATCACCGAATGCAATCCCAGGTTGCCCTTTAAAGTTCTTTAAAAATTAAAGATTTTTAAATGAAAAAGCTGGCTGTAGCTACATTATGATCCAAACCATTAGTCCCGGTTTAAATGTCGGCTTTAATGCAATTTCCATCAGGGTCCGTGTGGCCGTGCACGTCTGTAATCACAGCACTTGGGAGGGGGACAGAGGAAGATCTCAACTCCCAAGCCAACCTGGATTCCATGGCACGTTCTTGGCCAGACTGAGCTACAGTGTGAGACCCGGGCTCATTGTCCAGGTCCCAGAGATTTCTAGTTAACAGGGCACAGTCCTGGCTGGGCTCCATGTAGTGCACGCATAAAACAATGGTCCCTTGGTATACAGCAGACCCAGGTGGCCTCATTTCAGCCAAAGATCCCTCTGGTAGAAAAATCCAGTTTTGCAGAATCCAAGAATATAGTGTATGGCTTTAACACTATGGCTTGATACTACAGCAGGTTGTCACAGACACCTGTGTCAAAGACAGAGTCATCATGAAGGCAAATAGCTTGTCAGGACTTACTCGGCCCACAGGAACCCAGCTGCCTCTGCAACAGTGCTTTTTTAGTAATGTTGAACTTTAGGGCGCAACCCTAGAAGCCTTCCAGAAGATTTTGTATGGAAGTGTCTGAGATTCATGGTGAAGGACAGGCCTCAGACATGAGTGATGAACACTCTCTCCAGATGGCGCCTTGTCCGCCTGAAAGTGGCAGTGTGGGCGTGGAAGTCACAAGATGCCTTTCTGTGTTCCCAGGCATTTGTCTCACCCCCAGAGCTGCTAGGAAGTTGGGAACTCATCCACAGTGGATGGTTTGTCTGGCGACAGATTGTGAGATGAGGAAACTCGAATCTTGAGGGTCTCACAGCTGGCTGGAAGGGAATTCTGGCCCAGAACATGAAGTCCCTCTCTGAGCTCAATAAAAACATAAATATATAAAACGTGCATCCCGTAAAATGGACAACTTTAACCGTTTTTTGAAAGCTTTATTTTCTGTGTATGCGTTTTCCCTTGTCTTCATGGCTTTCCTGCTGCTGGCATGAAGCACCACCACCGGAACAACTCTGAAAGAAAGGGTTTATTTGGGCTTACAGCTCCAGAGGGTCAGGGTCCACGATGGCAGCAGGAACAGTTCAGAGCTCACGTCTCAAACTGCAAGCAGGAAACAGAGTGGGCTGGGGGTGTCCTGGGGTTTTTGAAGTCTCAAAGACTGCCCCATGACACGCCTCCTCCAACAAGGTCACACCTCCTAATCCTTCCCAAATAGTTCCACCAACTGGGCACCAAGCATTCAAACATAAGAGCCTGTGGGTGGCTGTTCTTATTCAAACTACCATAGTCTGCGTGTGTGTGTGTGCATCATGTGTGTGCCTGGTGCCCAGGGAGTCCAGAAAAGGGTGTCAGGTCCCCTGGGAACTGGAGTCACAGGCCGTTGTGAGTCTTTCTACATGAGTGCTGGCAGGAACGGCATGCACTCTGCCGAACCATCCTTCCGGTCTTATTGTTGCCATTTTCAAGTGCGCAGTTCAGTGGCATTAACTAAATTCACACTGGTTTGCAGCCATCACCATCGTCTCCCTCCCAACCTTTTTGTCTTCCCAGACTGGCGCTCTGTACCCACTGTCCCCTCCCAGACCCAGGCAATCTCACCTACTCTCCCTGAATTGACAATTCAGTATTTTGTGACTGTTCTAGCTCACTTTACATACATCTTCAGAGATACCCTTGTGTTGATTTCAAAGAAATTGTATGTGTATTTTGTGCATGCTCACCCGCTCGTACAAGCATGTAAAGGAGGTCAGGGGACAACTTTTAGGAGTTAGTCCTTTTCTCCTATTACATGGGTCCTAGGGCTCAGACTCGTGGTGTCATGCTTGGAGGCAAGTGTCTTCACCTTCACCCACTAAGCCATCTCCCCAGCCCCTTCACAGACATTTGATTGACACACATGAGCTGTACATCTGTCTATTCAGGGGTTTTCTAACGTTATACTACAGTTGGGACGTGCGATGGTTTGGCTTAATCAGCAGCTTGCTCTATTTAAGGTCCCCATGAAAACACACCTCTGGGAGTGCTAATGAAGGAATTTAGAGGCTGAACTGAGCAGGGCAACAGATCCACCCTGAATGTGGGCAGCACCGTCCCTCGGGCTAAGGTTCTAGACTGAACAAAAAGGGAGGAAGCCGACTGAGCACTGGTACTGTGGCTCGGCTACCCGACTGCCGAGGTACTGCAGCCAGCCGCTTCATGCTCCTCCTTCATGGCTCTCCCATGTTCATCTTCCACTGTGAGACAAAACCCTTCTTTCTCCACATTGCCCCTGTCAGGTCCTTTGTCATAACAATGAGAACAGTAACTAATACAAAGGGGTTGGAGGTCATCCATTTTATAATGTCTCTTTATGTAAATGTTTTCATGTACATTTGCATAACTACGAGAGGTCCTACATTTACCTTTGAAAACCCAAAGTCTTCAGGCCCCATGTTGTGCCATCTTGAATGGATGAAACAATTCCAGGTGATATCCTGATGGGCAGTGAGCCTTGGTTTTTTGTTTTGTTTTGAGGTAACCAACTCCACAGGGTTTGCTGGTGGTGTGCTCACTTTCGGACTTTTCTGCTGCCTTTGCTGGACTTGATTCCAGCCCAGACCCAATCAAAACAAACCCATAGCTCCCTGAAATGACCTTTTTAAAATTCCAGGTTCGTGGTGTGCCTCTCTCCCGACGGCCCCCAACACTTCCATTTATTAACTCATGCACATTCCGCTTGCACTGCTGCTATTGATCACTTCTCCGGTGCCAGGCTTGGTGCTCAGCACTGGGAATGCAAAGATGGAGAGTGGGGAGGCGCGTCCTGTCCAGCATCCGTGGCTCCATGTGAGCCCAGTGGGGGAAGGGCTACAACAGAAGCTCAGAGCTTCAGGGTTTGGGGTTGCTGGGATCTGCCAGGGTTGGGGTAAGGAGGGACTGGGTTGCTCCATCTTTAGAATTCCTGCTCTCTGCCCGATGGGTGTGAATTTCCCTGAGCAGGTGAGAAGTACTAGGCAGAACCTGTACCTGTGGTTGTGGCGGCTGCTTCCACGGCAGTCATGAGGTTTCTGAAATCCTTCAGCCCTCAGGGAGACTTTCTGCGTTTATCCTGGGAGGGGGTGGAGAGGCTGGAGTGCAGTGCTCACAGGGGCTTTAGGGAAAAAGTTCAGGGATCTACGAACCCAATTTACACTGTAACCTCCACAATAGGGAGCCATTTCTCTGACCTGCAGAAGCTTCTGCATGGGTTCGGATCGGAGGGAACCTGACCTTATAACAGACCTAGGATGGTGGGCAAATCGATACCTCCCCACCTATCCAACCGTGGTGCAGATGAGCTGTGCTGGGTGCCACAAAGCTTGGCCTTGGGAATTTCGGGACTGCATCCAACATCCCTGAGGCCCAGTTGGTGGAGGAGGGCTGGAGCATTTGGAGCCTGCAGCCCTGCCTCAGAGTCTGAGCCCTTCCAGCCGTCTTCTTCACTGAGCACTGCAACTTTATGCCTACGCATAAAACTGGAGGGACGAGTCCCAGAGTTTGCAGCTGCCGCCGCTGTTAGAGCAGGTTTTAATTAGCTGCAGGATTTTAATGAGCTGAAATCGGGAAGAGCCCCATCTCAGAAGTAACCGGGAGCCACGCACACAAGGAAGAACTAACTAGTCTGACAAATAACAAATGGAGGTGGTGCTCTCAGGAGACTGGGCCGTGGGCTCCCTCCGACCGAGGAGGAGCGGATGAGCATCCAAGGCCAGGAGGCCGAGGAGGGTAACCGAGGGTCAGCTACCTGTGCCCAGCTGCAGGAGTGGGAAGAGCCAGGTGCCAGGTCTGCTCTGCCACTGCTGCAGAAGGCACGGTGCCGGATTCAAGGTGACGGCAGTGCCTGGCTCCATTCTCCTCAAGTTGCCATAGCAGCCTGTCTCCCGACGAACAGCATCTCCTGTAGCCCTCAGCTGGGAGGGACGGCATTGTTCGCTCCTGCCCGTGTGTAAGAAGGACACACCGGGACAGAGAACTTTCCTGGGCCTGGGGCCCACTGACCACGTGGGTGGACCCAAGCTGTCTGGTGTGAGATGTGAGGGTGGGTCTCAACAGCCAGAGGACCCAACAGCCAGAGGGGGTCCTCTGAGTGGCTGAGAGCAACATCCCGGCGGCGGAGCAGCCATAGCCAGGCGTGTCCTTGGAGTCTTCCATGTGTCCAGCTGTCGCCACTGGAGGTGCGTGTGTTTTGGCTGAATTCTCAAGTCCTTGCTTATACCCTGAAGTCAATTTCCTCAAAAAGACAAATTTTTTAAATCAAATAAATAAGGAGATGGGAGGAATCTTCAGCCTTGCCCTGTGTCCCCGGAGGTGTAACATTAATTGGATCTTTTCTTTCTTAAAGTAAAAATCGGTGACGCCATTCAGGCCTTGGGGAAAGAAACCGCTAGAAGGCTTTGTAATTTTGAGCAGGGCCAAATACTCAACCAGGCTGTGTATTTTTCATGCCTTAACCAAGCCCCTTGCAACCTCTTCTTCATTGCCAATAATTTGAATTTTCTTATTGTCTGTTGGTTTTGGAAAGGGATGCAGGGAGATGAGGGACACTTGCACTTGTTACCAAGGCAGAGTGTGATGTATGTGGTGAGGACAGGGCAGTCCCAGGTGGCAGCTGAGGTCTTGCAAATGTATTTTCATGGCCCGGGGCAGCCAGGCCATGGCCCGTGACACATTGTTATATGGAGGCCCAAGTCAACAGCTGGACTCAAAGAAGGGGGAGACAAATGACCTTTGGGCCAGCATCTCCCTGTTGTCTTGAAAATATGTGTGACTAAAGAACCCTGGGGGGGGGATATGGAGGAGAGCTCAGAGATGTGTCCTCTGGAGCGTGCATTCTTGGGTCTCTGTGGGAAGAGGGGCCTTGTAGATTCCAGGATGTTGGTCCCCTCCTAGGCTAGCCAGATTGCAAGCCACTTCCTCTGGAAGCTAGGCAGCTGGCCTTTTGATTCTCATTTGCATGGAGCCAGGAGCTAGCTGACCCTATAGTCCCTAGTGAGAGCAAACGTGGAGAACAGGATCCCAGGAGGAAAGGCTGGGGATGGGGCTTAGGAGCTGGGTGGGAAGCCACGTGATGCTGGCAGATGCTTGTGGCTCTCAAGGGTCTTTGAAATGGCAAATGTACAGCTGAGTCTCTTGCCTCCTCTCCTGGGTCCCAAGGCCACAAGCAGCCCCATCCTGTCTCCATGAATGGATTTGGTGTGAACAGATTTGGGGAATAATGGCAGAACCCCTTTAGTTGTTGACAGAAGCTTGCAGTGGCTGTAATGGTGACCATGTGACAGATGGGAGAAGAGAAGGGATAAGGCAGCTTTCTGGAGTCACATCTAACAGTGCCAGCCTGGAAGCAAGCAAGGCAGCGATCACAGGGGATTCCGAATCCCTTTCTTTGCCCATCATATAGCCTTGGCGGTGACCCCATGGGATCTTATTAGCCATCTTCGCAGGTATCTCAGTGTGCTGAGCGTAATTTGTCCTTTCTCTCTTCTCTTTTTCTTCCTCTGTATTGGTTAGGTTGTTGTTGTTATCACCTGACGATGCCCAACAGACACTGTAAAGGTGGACGTTTGTCTTGGCTGCTGGTTTCAGAGAGTTCAGTCTCTAGTGGCTTTGTCCTGTGAGCTGGGATAGACACCGTGGCAATGAGAGCGTGTGGTGGAGGAGGGTCTTGACCTTGTAACAAACAGGAAGGGGAGAGAAAGAAAGGAGGAAGGGAAGAGGAGGTGGCAGCCAAGGACCAGGTATTCCTAAAGGCCCAATCCCAGTTCCCCACTTCCTTCAGCTTGGTCCCCTCTTCTAATGTGTTTCTACAATGTCCCACCACCAGGGAACCAAGCCCTGAGACTTGAGCCTTTCGGGGGGCCTCATCCTCTATAAGAATTATTTTCCTGGGGGCTGGAGAGATGGCTCAGAGGTTAAGAGCACTGACTGCTCTTCCAGAGGTTCTGAGTTCAATTCCCAGCAACTACATGGTGGCTCACAACCATCTGTAATGAGATCTGGTGCCCTCTTCTGGCCTGCAGGCATACATGGAGGCTGAATACTGTGTACATAATAAATAAATAAATCTTTTTTTTTTTTTTTCGAGACAGGGTTTCTCTGTGGCTTTGGAGCCTGTCCTGGAACTAGCTCTTGTAGACCAGGCTGGCCTCGAACTCACAGAGATCTGTCTGCCTCTGCCTCCCGAGTGCTGGGATTAAAGCGTGCGCCACCACCGTCCAGCTAATAAATAAATCTTTAAAAAAAAAAAAAAGAATTATTTTCCTGTCAGAGACCACCAACTTTCTGTCTGATTGGCCTCAGGTGTCCTTCTCGGGAGGCTGGCATGGTCGTAGGAAGCATGCCGACATCATAGACGGTGAGCCATTGATGTAGATACTTAACCAGAATGAATGAGGGCATGTGTGCCTCCTTGGGGCACCTGCTCCAGTCTGCTTGCCTAGAAAGGTGTCAGCTGTCTCCCCTACCTCCCCTGCGAGAGTCTGTCCTCTGCTGCAGAAAGTCATTTCCACCCATCTAGCTGCTTTCTAGGACTGTTTGGTTTCCTCAGGGGCTATGACAACTGCTCGTGGTGGTGGTGGGGTAGTGCCTGAGGGTACAAAGATGAAGACAGGATACAAGCATCTTCTAAGTGTGAGAGGGAATAGCCCCACCCATCCCTTCTGGGTCACTCGCACCCTCCCAGCATCCGGAAACTGACAGCAACAAGCCTGGCTCTTCAGGCCTTACTTGAAGAAGGATACCAGGGCACGCTCTAGGCATCTATGTGGAAAGTGACTTCATCTTTTAGGAAGTTGTGAAATTTAAAAGATGCCTCTATGGCTCTGTAAGGCACTGATTAGACACTCAGGACAGTTCTACTACAGGGACCCCCAGCTGTATCCAGGTCTGAGGCTTGGGGATCTATGATTCTTGGTCTGGGCATACTGTGAGCAAGGCAGGATGTCTTATGCCACATCTCATTGATGATAGGCAGCAGAAGTCTTTTTTTTAAGGTTGTTGCACAGAGGTCGTGGCCTGCTCAAAAAACCCAGAGCAGGCTCTACTGATAAACTAAGCCCTGCTTATTTCTGCTTCCTAAACATAAAAGCTGGGAGGTCGTGGGAACCACCTGCTCCACACAGTCCAGGGAGCCCGGCGCCAGGCGCATAGAGGCCTGCGGCAGGTTAATTAAAGTTAACTGAGTGAAAAAATAATTACAGAGACTGCAGAGTGGAGAAACCCAAGCCTGGAATTTATACTCCTCGGTTCCTAAGCTTTTCTGAGAATCAATCTAGTCCTTGGGAATTCTTTTCTGGGCACAGAAAAGGGCAGAGACGGACTTTATAAGTTTCGCTTTCTGCTTAAGGGTCTGTAGGCTGTACACAGAGAGACAGCGGTGTATGCTGGGTCCTGTGGCCTTGGGTGGCATCAACTCCCTTGGCACTGCCCTGTGCTTGGGTGGGCAAGATCTTTGCAGACTCTTTAGGCGGAACTAAAGGGTATCCTTTGGTTTATGGACAGGCCGTTAATATAACCCAGCCCTGCTTATGCTGTTTCAGGCTTTCTGGCCTGGCCAACGTATGAGGCCAGCATCCTGCCATACACTAATAGACCTGTAAGGAAGGTCCACCACACCTTCCCTACAGGCTCTATCAAACCCTCTGAAATGAAAAGCCAACATAAAACTTCCTCCCTATGCCCTCTGTCCTTTTAATTACCTTTTATGTGTATGGGTGTTTTGCCTGCATGTGTCTATGCACCATGTGCATGCAGTACCTATGGAGGCCAGAAGAGGGCACCAGATCCCTTCGAACTGGAGTTAAAGATGGTTGTGAACTGCCACGTGGGTACTGGAATCAAACCCAGGACCCCTGAAAGAGCAGCCAGTGCTCTTAACCACTGAGCCATCTCTCCAGCCCAAGCTCTTCTCTTTTGAGTTTGCTTCTCTGAAGTATTTTATCACAGCAATGGGAAAAGTGATTAGCACCCTGAGGCCATTTGTCCAAATACCTGATGGGATACGAGTCTCTGCAGTGGTGTGGGTGTGGGTAGAATATTGTGTGTGCCAGAGATCTACCTGCCTAGACCTGCAGCAGGTGTCTTGGGAACTTCCTCTGTCTTCTTACTTCCGCCTGGCTCACACAGTCTTGGCTTAGGCCCCACAACCTTCTGAAATAGTGCCAATAATTAGAGAGTAGGTGTTCAAAGGCATGAATCTGTTGGGGACATCTCAGACTCAAACCGTGGTGAGGTGTACCTGTCTGTTAAAGAAAATGTTGTGTTGGGTGGTGGTGGCGTGCGCCTTTAATCCCAGCACTTGGGAAGCAGAGGCTGGTGGATCTCTGTGAGTTCGAGGCCAGCCTGGTCTACAAAGTGAGTCCCAGGATAGCAAGGCTACACAGAGAAATCCTGTCTCGAAAAACCAAAAAAAGAGAAAGAAACAAAGAAAAAAAAAGAAAAAGAAAAAAGAAAGGATAAGAAGAGAAAAAAGAAACCCAAAAATTGTTTTATTATTTTATGGGTATGAATGTTTAGCTTTTGTGTATCATGTGCATGCGATGCCTGTAGATGCCAGAAGAGGCATCATAACTCCTGGAATGGATGGTTGGGAGTTGCCATGCAGATACTGGGAACTGAACCCAGGTCCTCTGGGAAAGCAGCCAATATTCTTAAACACTGAGCCATCTCTCCAACCCTGGGGTGTGCCTGTCTTGATCCGCAATCTGATCCAATTCAGGGCCATTTACTTGTGCTCAGTGGAGGGCCTTTCTTCTGCTCTCGTGGTAAACAACTCACTTGTGCTAACCTGGAGTCTGCAGTTGCCAGACGAGCAAGCAGGGATGGAGGGCTATGAGCCACCTCTGAAGGGAACAGGGTATTTCCTGAGGGGCTCACAGAGCTGGGCAGGGCAGGTGGTTGTCACTGATTACCACCTGTGACTGTCAAAGTTCTCACCACCCTTAGATGTCCCCAGGCAGAAACCAGAGATTGTGTGTCTCTCTGTGGCTCTATGGCAGGTTCAGACAGGAGACCCTTGGAGGGTGCAGGCAGCAACAGAACCCCATTCAGCCTCTGTGGGCTTCAAAAGGTGGGCAGGCATGTCTGTAATCCCAACACCCAGGAGACTGAGGTGAGGGGGATTATGAGTTTGGGACCACTCTGGGCTGTGTAATGAGTCTCTGTCCAAAGGGAAGGAGAGAGGGAAGGAGACAGAGAGCTCCAGGGTGGGTTAGGGGGATCCAGAGTCTGCCCTATTGTCGCTGCAGTGATAGGGGCCTTAACCTGCCCAGGTATCCTGCCACTGAAACATACTTCTTCCCTTCCGCCTTGTAGACCCCAGCCTGATGGATGTCTGGTGCAGATAATGAGGGAAGAACGTGCCTTTTACACCCAAGAGGTGACCCCGGAGTGTGCCCCGGATGACCCCACGACTTGGAACAATGCGGCTAGCCTGCATGTTCTCATCCATCCTGCTGTTTGGAGCTGCGGGCCTCCTCCTCTTCATCAGCCTACAGGACCCTGTAGAGCTCACTCCCCAGCGGGTTCCAGGTGAGCCCTGAGGTTGCTGGCTACCGATGCCAGGCCACGTACAGACCTTCATGGTGGCCCTGGTGTGTTGGCCCTGGGGGCCTGGTAAACAGAGAAGGTGTTGGTGTCCGTGTGGGAGTGACTCTCTGAAGGCAGACCACCAGTTTCGAGGTGATGGCTTCCGTCGCCGTTGAGCTGTGGTGGGGGAGTGGAGAGGCTACCCATCTGCTTTGCAGTCTTCAGTGAATCTCAGATGCACAGAAACTTCTGCCAACTCTTGAGGCATCTTCCACATTGTTCGGGACACCAGGGGATAAATATCTATTTTTCAAAGATGTTCCTGGGAATTGAACCCAGGGCCTTGTGCCCTGATCATTTTGTATTGTTTTTATTTTGAGACAAAGTCTGGCCTTGAACTCATGAACCTACGTTATCCTCCTGAGTAGCTAGGCGTATGGACCTCCACCACCAGTCTTCTTTTGAAATTTTTTTATTGTAGCAGGGTGTGTTGGCGCACGACTTTGATCCCAGCTCTTGAGAGGCAGAGGCAGGCAGATCTCTGTGAGTTTGTAGCCAGCCTGGTCTACGTAGCAAGTTCCAGGTCAGCTAGGGCTATGTAGTGAAATTTCCATGGCCAAAAAAAAAAAATTGTTACATCAATGAATTAATTTGTTTATTGGGCGATGGGCATGCATGTGGAGGTCTGAGGACAACCTTTAGGAGCTGATTCTTCCCTTCCATCATGTAGTTTCTGGGACCTGAACTCAGGCTTGGGGGCAAGCACCTATGCTGCTGAGCAACCCATCTTCCCAGCCATCGTCACCTTCTTGAACTCACATATCCAGAGTGTGACTCAGTTTCCCTGTCTAGCCCTGGGATCCCCTTTGAATCTGACCCCTCTAGCTTGGGACAGGAACGCAAAGACATACTGGCTTTGTGAGTCTGAGACCTGCTCCTACCACACCCCCATTCTCTCTGTGCCTTGTGACCCATTAGAATAGTCACTGTCTGCTGGGGGTGGTGGGGTACAGACAGTGAGAGGAGGGTGTGGAGCAGAGTGCTTAGGGCAGACAGAGCATGGGAAGAGGAGGTCTCCAGGGCTCCTGGTGCTAGATAAGACGGAGCTGGCAGTCAGGCATGGAGCTGAGGCTGGAGGTTAATCTGCTTTGAAGGAAAAGGAAGCCTGGGCTTCCAGACCACAGCACTGGCAGAGTTCCCTTGTGAAGACTCCCAGAGATGCGCTTTCTCCCCACCCACCCCCACACTACTTGCAGGGATAGGTGGCTTCCTGTGACACTCCTGCCTGCAGCCTCACACAGGACGGATGCATGCCTGCTTTCCAGCCAGGAGCTCTCCCCAGCTCTCCCCAGCTCTCCCCAGCTCTCCCCAGCTCTCCCCAGCTCTCCCCAGCTCTGGCCCCCTTTCTTTGTACCACCTCATTGTAAACTGGAGCCTTGAACCACTCTACAGTGGCCTTGAGCCCAGATTGAAGGCTACGGGGTGGGCGTCTAGAGGGAAGGAAGAAACACACACAGAGGCCAGAGCCTATCTGGACCTTGCAGCAGCTGCCAGAAGCCCTGCGTGGGGGAGGCTGATCAATTATGCCTTTCATCACAGGCTGGGAGTGAGAAGCAGGTTCAGTTGCAGGCCCTGGAAACAGCGGGCAAGCCACTGTGCTGACACATTCCTGGGTCAACCCCTCCAGCTGGCGGCTGTCAAAAAATGGGTCTGCTTCCCCAGCTTCTGAGGAAGCAAGTGTGCATGACTGAGCTGGCTCCTCTGGGGACTTTGTAGCCTCTCAAGAGCCTTAGAATAGCGAGTGACACTGAGTCAGCACAGCTGGGTCCCGCAGGACAGTGCCATCACAGTGCAGGAAATTGGTCCCTGCGACTGTTTGTAGTCCTATGCGAAAAAGAAACCAGAGAGCTTGAAGACTCTTGGATGAATGGTGCTATAGACTTCTGGGGAATGCCTTTGTGTGTGCTTGCGGTGCACACACAGGCAGGATGTTCAGGTATCTGATGTCTGCACTGTGTGGGAGGGACCAGGAAGAAAAAGTATAAGTGTATGTATGGTCTCCATCTGGGCCAGGGTATGGGTCCCTCTGCAGTCCATTCCTAGGACAGGTGAACTTCTGCTTTGATGGTCCTAGGGTATGCCTTGCCATGCCAACAGCCAGCTGGCAGAGCAGAGCCCTTATTTCACAGGCACTGGATTCCGCCCCTCCTTCCAGCTTGCTTTGCTCTGAAACAGCTGCTCAAGTGCACAGATGTGTGGATTACAGGTGGATGGGAACCACAGTACAGTTGGGAGCTCTGGGACAGAATGGCATGGCGCGGTCGAGGGGCGTTTGAGCCTCACACTGGCAGGGTATGAAGGGTCACGTGACACTCCGGATGTGCATCCGCTGTGGTGCGCAGAGCCAGGTGAGGAACATGGGTGGGTCTTCACTGTGACATCCTTCCTATTGGCAGATGCAGGCTGGCTGCCCTCACGGTCTGCGGAAATCACACCAAACGCAGTCATAAAACTTTAAGTAATGCTTACGTTACTTTCCCAGAGCGAAGTGGTCCTGACACGAGCTGTTTGTGTTGATTTGTTACTATTCATTTATTCCTTCCCTGTACTTCTCACAGCAGCCTAATTGTGATTCGGTACCAAGAAAGCAATATCAAAGTAATTTTCCACAACATTAGTTACAATTTTCTTCTGATCCTTCAAGTGAAACAACCCCATCCTGTTGGCGTCTCTGAGCATATAAACCTTGATTACATTTATCTGTTGGAAACCAGTGCGCCCAGTTGCGTGGCGGGTGGCCCCCAGGGCCCCTGACCCAGCCTGGGAGTTTCTGTCCGAAGGTGCTGTAGGCTAGCAGGCTATCCTGTCGGCAGGAATACCAGAGGGACTAGAACACAGGGACAGTTCTGCACCATGGTAGAAACTTTGCTGAGACTTAAGGTGTGAGTTCTGTGGATTCAAGCATCAAGAACCCAGCTTGAGAAAGGGAAATGGAGTTCTTATGTGTTTGTGGTTCTTGGGGTCCAACACAGACCGGATCTCACTGGCGCAGTTACTAGATGTTGAAAGCACATTGTTATAGGTTGCTTTCTGTTGCTGTGATGAGCACAATGTTGGGGTGCAAAGGGATCAATGTTGGGGGGGTGCAAAGGGTTGATTTCATCTTATAGCTCCCAGGTCACAATCCATCTCTGAGGGAAGTTAAGCAAGAATTTCAAGGCAGAAACCATGGAGGAATGCTGCTTGCTGGCACTCTCTTACTTTAGCTGACTTTCTCTGTGGCCCACCAGCCTAGAGATGGCACCGCCCATAGTGGGCTGGACCCGCTTACATCAATTAACATTTAAGAAAATGCCTTACAGACCATGGTCACAGGCTAATCTGGTGGGACAATTCTTCAGTTAGGGTTCTCTCTTGCCAGGTGACTAGGTTTGTATCAAGTTGACAGATACAGTTAGCTACCACACATCTTCTGGAGCCAGCTCGCCCACTTCAGCCTGGCTAGGGCATTTAAAAGAATCTTACAGAATTACCAGCTTTGGTGAAGGTGGGCCGTGTTTGGTTTTCTTTTTTTTTTTTTTAAGAGTGTTCTGTTTTACGTTAGCCCTTTTGAAACAGAACTAAATACATGACAGAAACAACTGTTTCAGCTCCTGCTTTCAATCCATCCTGGGGTGGGGAAGGGAGGACTGGGGGGGAACATTGCAGCCAGAGCTCGAGGCAGAGACCCTTCATACGCCGCAGACCGGAAGCTGAGAGCAAGGACTGAAACTGGATGGGGGTATTCCTGCTAAGATTCCATCCCCGGTGACACACTTCCTCTAGCCAGCCACATCTTCTACATCCCTCAAGACCTTCAAAATGGACCATAAGCTGGGGACCCAGCATTTAAGATGGGCCTGTGGGTAACATCATAGATCCAGACTATAATAGATAGGTACCCACTAGCCAACCTGCATTCTAAGATTAGATTTTCTTGTTTACTAGAGAATTCTACCTATCTAATTATGATTATTATCCAGTCTGCAAAATTACCAGTCCTATAGCCAGAGCTTCTGCCCCCAGTATGCTCACGTCTGTGGGGTTTATTGCTGTTGTTTGGCTTCCTTTATTTTTGTGACCATGTTTACCATGTAGTCCAGGCTGGCCTTACATTCACAGCCCTTTCTGTAGCTTCTCCCATGCTTGCCGAAATTACCCAGCTAGGGAGAGTTATAACTTATTATTATTATTATTATTATTATTATTATTATTATTATTATTATTATTATTATTGCAGTGCTAGGGTTTGAACCTAGGACCTAAAGCATGCTAAGCAAGTGCTCTACCACTGAGCCACATGACCAGCCCAGAAACTCACTTCTTGACACAAGACCCACCTTTTCTCCTCATAAAAGACCAGAACTGGGGATAATAGACTCAGTACAAGGGCTCTGGGGTCTTCAGAAGGCAGTGTCTGCGTTCACTTGGGCAGACAATTTCAGTAGCTGCCTTTTTCTGTGAACTGAGTATCATAGGGAATGGAGATTAGAATGGTAAAATGGCCTGGGAGCCTCTGCCACCCCAGTACTCTAACCTGACCAGGTTGGCCCCATCCCTCCCTCCAGGCTTCTCTGGTCTGATTTTTAAAATCCACACCAGATATTGAACCAGTTCACACATAAATATTTCAGTGTTTCTCAGTTCAAATGATAAGAACTGATGTTTTTAACATTACTTCCAACCATCTTAGATTTCCTTAAAATTGTCCCACAGCTAAGTAGGCAATTCATGAGACACTGAGACTGGAAAATCCAAAGTTTGGGGTGAGCCTGGGCTACATAGCAAGTCCCTGCAGCAAAACCAACAATGACTTGAATGTCTAGTCAGTGTTGAGACTTAATTAATATATAAAATTAATATATAAAATAAATATAGACATATGTATCTCCAGTGTCTCATCCAATATTCAGCTGCAGTCACACATTGCAGTTGCCTTATGATACTTTACATCTCTCTCCACATCTAAGTTTCTCTCTTTTCCTATTTTTTTCAGGATGCTGGGTCATGGCTCATATAAAATGTACCCATTTCAATTGATTGCACCTACTTCTCCTTTATTCCTTGTATTCTGCATACAGTTAGGAAAGTCTTGCGCAGCGAGCACACGTAGATTCAGACTGGCCCCACTTTGCTTTTTATCAAAAAAGACAGGAATTCACACGTGGCTCCATGATCTGTCTGGCAGCTCACGTCCTCCGGCTCTCTTGTGACGTCCATGCGCTGTCAGTGGTCAACGCCTCCATCTGCCCCTTAATCACTCCGGGGCCTCGCACCCTCACCCTGTCATTCCTTCTTCCTTGCTCTTACGGGGAGGAGTCCGTCTTCACGGGGCCAGGTGAGTTGTGGCCAGCCACCCGTGAAGCTGAACGGAATGTCGGATTGATGGCTTGATTGATGTAATAAAAAGCAAATAGTGTTAGACTTGGCAGTGCATGGCTGTCATTCCAGCACTAGGGAGGCTGAGGCAAGAGGATCGAGAGTTCTGAGTTCAAGACCAGCCTAAGGTACAGAACAAGACCTTGTCTCAAAATAGAAGAGTCTGTTTATATACTTTATATAATCTTTAAAAATCTTTTAAATTACATCTATCTATCTACCTATTTACCTATATACCTATCTATCTACCTATCTACCTATCTATCTACTTGTGGGGACATTATAACATGGGGTCCTTGTAGAGGTGTGAGAACAACTTTCAGGAGTCACTTCTCTCCTTCTACCATGTGGGTTCCGGGGATTGAACTCAGGTCATTAGACTTAGCAGCAGTCACCTTTACCCACTGAGCCATCTTGCCAGCCCATGTTCTTTACTGTTTGACTTTGGCACAGTGGCTTTCCCTAAAGTAGGCTCTCCCTACATTTCAGGGCTCTCTGGTCTTTCCCAGAGTGGAGCAGCCATTATTGAGGTAGCATAGTAACAGCCCTGTTCTTTATTCCAGAATCCCTGGCTTAGACAAAGGGACAGCCACTGATGGCTTCTCAGTCTGTGTGGTACCCTTGAACCGCATTACTGAGAAAAAGCATTTTAGAGCAAAAATCACCAATGTCGACAGGGCATTCACCATGTGCAAAGTCTCGTGCTGAGCAAATACTTAGTTTTGTTTTGAGAATGGGTCTCTCTGTGTAGCCAAGGCTAGTTGGTCTGGAGCTTGCTAACAGCCCAGGCTGGCCTTGAACTAGATCCTGCTGCCTCAGTCTCCCAAGTGCTGGGATTTTAGGTGTCCACCACCACACCACAGTATGGTTCTTATAACCATGATTTCTGTTGCCATGCGCTGAAGGCTTGCTAAGTAGCTCAGACACAGGAGAGATGGCCAAACACTGCCAGGCTCTGGTCATGTGTCTGACACTATCTTAGATGCCTTTGATTCTATAGAAGTCCATGGTGAGGCCAATGAGGTCAGAGAGGCGAAGAACCATGCCCAAGGACACACAGTTTCCAGGCCTCAGAGCTGGCCTGTGCTTGTAAGCATCTGCCCCCCATCCCCTCCCCTACCCCTTTACCTCCTCTCCCTGACACACAAGGCCACTGGCATCACCAAGACCCAGGCCCATAGCACTGCCAGTGTTGATAAAGATTTGGAGGCCAGAGAGAGTGTGACCCGTGAGGAACTCTGAGTGGCTGGGGGCAAGGGAGGATGTCACCTGAGGCTGATGAGCCATCCAGGCCTCAGGCCCAGCAACCCCCTTGGGACACAATGGGGAGGAGCCAGCCTTTGCCTCAGAGCATGGGAAACTGGAGACTGTGGGCCAAAGTGTGGAACATTAGAAAACTCATTCTGGGATTGCAGAGAGGGCTCAGTGGTCAAGGGCGCCTGCTGCTTGCTCTTGCAGAGGACCCGAGTTCAGTTCCCAATATCCATGTCAGGCCACTTAGACCTACCTACCTGTAATGCCTGCTCCAGGGGATCCAGCACTCTCCAGCCTCTGGGGATACTTTCATGCATGTGTGCACAAACACACGCACACATGCACATACATACAGATGGGTCTTTTACTTAAGAGAAAGCTCATTCCAGTGGCTCCGTGAGATCGGGAGTATGAGGGTGGCAAGGCATACTTAAGCAGGACAGCTGGGGATGGCAGGTTCAGCAGATGGGGGACCACAGGCCTGGGGAAGGCAATGGGAGAAGAATGGATTCAGGGATACAAAGTAGTTACTTGTGTCATTGTTGAGCCTTAGCCCAGGATGGTGGTTTTACCAGTGTTGGGTCAAACAGGAAACAAAGGCTGATTTTTGTTTTGTGTTGTGGTTTTTTTTTTTTTGTTTTTTGTTTTTTTTTTTTTTTGAGACGCAGGGTCTTACTATGTAGCTCTGGCTGTCCTGGAACTCACTCTGTAGACCAGGCTGGCTTTGAACTCACAGAGATCAGCCTGCCCCTGAGTGCTGGCATTAAAGACATGTCCCATCATGTCTGCCTTAAGAAAGGCTGGTTTTTAAAATATTTTTAATGTGTGTGTGTGTGCGCACACACATGTGCATACACCTGGTCATCTGTACACACACCATGTGCGTGCAGATGCTCACAGCTGCCAGAGGAGAGTGCCAGATCCTTTACAACTGGAGTTGCAGCTGGTTGCGAGCTGCCCAGTATGGATGCTGAGAAAGGAACTCTGGTCCTCTGCACGGGCAGCCAGCGCTCTTAAACTGCGCCATCTCTCCAACCCCTGTATTAGATATGTTTGTGTTACTGCTGCAAATGCCTGGCAGACACAACTTAGCGAGGAAGGGCTTGTTTTGGCTCATGGTCTCAGTGAGTTTCAAACAGTTATTGAGGGCAGAGCACTAGAATGTAGCAGTGGGAGGTCCAAGCAGTAACTACTCACCGCATAGTAGACTAGGAATAAGAGAGAAGCATATGTTTCCTCCAAAGCTCTGCCCCTCGGGACCTGCATCCAAACCCCAGACCCACCTCCTAAAAGCTCGACAGCCTTCAAAATAGTGCCGCTAACTGGGGATAGTGTGTTCAAAACACGAGCCAATGGAGGGCTTTTCAGGTTAAACTGTAGCAGATACCGAATACAGTTCCCATTGTGCGTGTGCAGAGCTGGTGGCCTGATGTGTGGGAAGATGAGGAGAATGGGGAGAGCAGTGTCTGGGTTTTCCACCTGTGGTGGATGCATATGGAGGGTACCGTTTTCCAGGGTAACTCCGACAGGGAAGGGCAGGAGCTTCTGTTTGGGGTTTAGGGAATCTGAGATTCTGGGTATAGTTGAATGTTTTTGTTGGGACCACAGGCTCCCTGGTAATAACACAGAGACTTATTAATTTTAAAAGCTCAGCCATAACTTAGGCTTGTTACTAACTAGCTCTTACAACTTAAATTAATCCATTTATTTTAATCTACATTCTTTTACGTGGCTTGGTTACCTTTATTCTATATTGTTCACTGCCGCTTCCTCTGAAGCGCCTGGTCTCTCCTTGTGACCCCATCTTTCTTCTTCCCAGCATTAGCTTGGCCCTGAAAACCCTGCCTAGCTATTGGCCAGTTAGCTTTTTATTAAGCTAATCACATTGACTACTTCACACAGTGTACAGGAATAGTCCATAACATCCGGGCAGCATATGAGGAGATATCCTGTAACTTCTCTGACAAGGGGTTGCACACCCACAGGCTGTTGAAAAGTTCCTTCTGCCTCCACACCCTCTTTATCACTCGAGGTTGGGTCCTGGGGCCAGTGAGGGTGTACAGGGCTGTTGGAAAGCCCTGCCCTGGAAGAGGAGCTGCTCTCTGTGTTGCTGTAGGCACAGGTCTGTACTGGACGCTGCCCGTATTCCTTGTTGCCAAGGTTAGAATCAGGCTTCTAACCTGTCCTGGGACAGAGTCACCCCATCTGGGTTGCTGGACTCACCAGCTGGGGAAAGAGACCTGTTGTGTGGTTGTCTGTACAGGGACCCCACAAGGTCCAGTCATTCTGAGGTGGGTGAAGGATACAAGGAAACGTGACTGAAGGAAGACTGGGTAGGCTCTGCTTCCAGGAGCATACAATCTGGGGGCCAAGACAGAGTCTTGAGCATTTCCCTAGAGGCCCCCTAGGGCATGTGGGAGAAGCATGGCCCGTCCCAGAGGGGGCTAGAGGAGAAATTAACTCACGGGGGGGGGGCACTCAGAGAACAAAGGTGGCTGTGAGTCTCGGGCCTCCTGACGGTGGAGGAGTCAGAAGGGCTTCCTGGAGTCAACCTGCTGCGGGATGTTCGTCTAACTTCTCCAGCAGCCCATGGTACTGCCCTCAGTGCAGGCATCCAGGTAGGCTTGGGGGCGCTCCATGGAGCTGAAAGTCTTTCCCCAGAGTACATGCTGCTCCTCACCATCTTACCCATGGTTTCTCAGCTCCAAACCTATAGAGCCAAAGTCCCAGTATCTGTGGGTCTGTCTGACTCTGAGGCTCCCGTTTGTCCTCCAGCAACAAAGCTGTGCTGGCTAAAACATGTGTGGCTCTTATTCTGGGTCCCACAGTACCAGGGGCATGGTCCTGTTTGTACAGTGTTGAGGGCCATTCTGCAATGCCAGGTTCATCTGGTTTCTACAGAATCTACCCTTGTCCAGTTGTGAACCCTGGGAGCTCCAAATCCACAGAGTCCCGAGTGAGCCACAGTGGTAGCACCCCAGAAACCCTTGGGCCAGCCCATCAAAGGGCATTGACCCCCCCACACCTGTGCTCCAGCACTGAACCCTGTGAACCCTGCCCTCTCAGAGCTGGGGTATTGAAATCCACAATCCTCCCAGGACAGGGGAGCCAGCCCCTTCCTGTTTCCATGGAGTTGGCTGCTCTCCTCAAATAGGTGGATTTTACTGGAATCCTCCGGAGTCTGTTTCCCCGAAGCCGTCTTCTAACGGCATTGCGGAACATCGTATATATTTCCTCTAAACCTTGTGAGGCTGACACATCCTTGTTGTGACTGTGAATATCAGAAGTGACATGTAATTGCAGTGATCCATCCTGTTAAGTAGCTGGCAATATATCATTGCAAAATCAGCTGGGCTGGGACTCTCAGATCCCAGTGTTTCTAAACAATAGACCTGTACCATCTTCAAACTCACTGAGTGCCGCCCACAGCTCAGCAGGGACACCTCGCCCTCCTTTGTCTCTCCTTTCTGGGACCTCAGAGACATATTTTCACTCTGGGGCAATCCACACACTTGGTCTTCAGTTCTCCCGGGACATCCCCCTATGCATCGTATAACGATAAGGCAGCCAGGATTTCCCAGCCAGGGCTGTGGGAGGGGAAACCAGGCCAGGTGTTCCTTCTAGGTTCATGAGGCCTTTCCCTTCCTGACCCTTAGACTTGAGGAATCCTTGTATAGATTCTTCCTGGGCCAGCTCAGTCCTTACTGTTCAGCGGAAGGAAGGCAGGCAGGCTCATTGTCTACAATTGGAGGCATGCACTTGGGCGAGACTAGAAACACCAGTCCTTTGCATAAGGTAGGCTCCATTCAGGTTGTGTTCAATGCTAGTTTAGACTGTGGTGTGAAGGGTAACCCTACAGCTGGGCAGAGGCCAGAAATGAAGGAGGTGTGGACACAGAGCCCTCTGTGACAGTCAGTTAGTGCTAGAAGGAGGCAGTCTTCAAGTCTTCCAGGCTGGCAGAGCTGGGGCTTTCCATGGTGCTGGTGTTGGAGCCTGTGTTAGTCAGGTGGTTTTGTTTGTTTTTTGTTTTTCGAGACCAGGGTCTCTCCGTGTAGCCCTAGCTGTCCTGGGACTCACTCTGTAGACCGGGCTGACCTTGAGCTCACAGACGTCCGCCTGTCTCTACCTCCCTTCCACCATACCCGACATTAGTCCATTATTTGTTGCTGTGACCAAAATGCTTGAGTAAAATAGAGGAGGAAGGATTTATGTGAACAAGTTTTCAGAGATTTTAACACATCAAGGTGGAAGGGTGTGGGTAGGACAGCTTACCTCATGGAGGCTGGGAGGGAGGCTCTTGTTGTATCCGAGTCTCCTGCCTATGAGGTGGGCTTCCCTGTGCAGGATGGGGATTCTCTCCTTGGTCTGTTCCATCAGCCTGTCAATCAAAATCAACCATCAGGGGCTAGAGATGGTTAACAGTGCTTAGGGCTCTTGCAGAGGATCTGGGCTCAGTTCCCAGTGCCCGCAGAGCAGTTCACAACTGCTTCTGGCCTCTGGAGGTACCTGGGCACACACAGTACACATAAACTTACCCAGGAATACATACTTTATATATACATATGTATTAACATGTTTATATTATAGATTATATTAAATATATATACCACTGTATCTGGGCCTGCTAGCATAGGTTTATAATTCTAACTACTAGAAAGGCTGAAACAGGCAAATTGCAAGGCCTGGATTACAGAGTGAGTTCAAGGCCATCTTGGACAATTTAATGAGACATCATTCAAAGTCAAGAGTAACTGGGCTGTAGCTTAGTGGTAGAACACTTGTCTAGCATACACAAAGGCATGAAACTCTAGGTTCAATCCTCAATACCAAGGTAAACAAGTCTGTTTTAACAAATCTGGCTCGGTGGTTAAGAGTGCTTCTGCTCTCTCACCCTCAGTTAGAGGACCTCAGTTCAGTTCCCGGTACCTAGATCTGGTGGGTCACAACCACCAGTAACGCCAGTTCCCAGAGATCTGATGCCCTCTTCTGGCCTCCAGGGGCACCTGCATTCACACACTGCACATACACACACTAACAGAAATGGAAATAGAAATAAATCTTTAAAAATAATTAGCCATTGCATCCCATCCTTGAATTCTCCTGTGTATTCATGGAAATCCTGGTGGTCCTCCGTTCTCATACTTTCTGGGAGGCTCTGACTTTAGGGGACCCACTGTGTCTACAGCTAATCCTTCTGTCCCATACTCTCTCCCTTGAGCCTAGAACATTCCTGTAACAGCTTTGGCTTCCCAATACCTCCTTCCTTCATGTGGTCCCCATGTCCTGGGTCCCCCATCCTCTTGCAGATGGAGGGAATGTTCGAGTCATCCTACAGAAGATGCCCCGGGTCTTCAGCCAGTGCCTCACTTTCCTTTAGTGCCTTGGAATATGCTAAATGAAAAATAATGAGCATGTAGGAACTAATAACAGGAATCACCTAATTAAATTAGGAAACAGACATCATATTACTGTAGTCTGAAAATTGATATTAATAGAAAACGGTCCCAGCATTGTTATGCTAAAGGTTCCTAGGGGTGGGGAGATTAGAAGAGAAAACAGAAAGTGGGACAGTCGTGGCTGATAGACATGTGGCTTATGTTTGCAGGGAGCTACGGCAAAATGCTAAAAATAGAAGCCAGGTCATTGTGTGGGTCTAATGAATTAATGGACAGAATTGGCTTTGAGAAACCGCAGAGTTACACATAGGTACAGGATGATAATTCATAAAACAAGGCGGTGTAATTAAGCTTCAGGATGTGCAACAGTCTGTTTTGGGGGATGCCAGGCTCTGACTTGGGCACTCTTACCCTATGTGCCTTCACTCTGTGAGGTGCTAACTAACCTTCATGTAGACTTTTCAAAGTAGCTACGTAACATGGAAATTGACAGGCCTGGATTCTGACTCAAATCTGGGCATGGCCCATTCTGTTGCTGCCTGTTGCCTTAATGTTAGGGTCTGTGTCTTCTATTTTTTGATGTTAATCTCCTATTTTTTCCCCAAGGACCTTTCTTGACAGAACCCTACAGACTTTGGCAACATCTCAACTCCCTGATTGCAGGACCCACTGCTTTGGTTAATGAGACCCAGGCCAAAGACACCTTCTGAAATTACAGTCCAGCCAGGACTCTGGTCCCTATTGTGTGCCGGCCTGGGCACAGACCCATCAGGGCTGATGGTTCCGATGCCCACCCTGTCCCCAGGTGGCCTGGTTTTAGATTCTTTCTCTCACAGTGGCTCATTGTCCCTTCTTATGCAAGGATGAATCAGACTGTTCTCATATGACACCAGTCACATGTCCAAAGGGGGTTCTTAGGTGTGGGGTGCCCTCTTTCCCACTCTGCCTGGGGCAGAATGAATTAGAGAGTTGGGGGAGGAGGCAGAGGCTAGGATTGTGTGTAAGATGCCCCAAAATGACATCTAGTAGGATTGCCATGTCTGCACCAAGACCTGGCAAGGAGCCCCAGAAAGACAAAGGTGGGGTGAATGTCCTGCCTCACCACCTGAACCCCACACCTGTGCCTGTCCTCCCTCACCTACTGGCCATCACCTGGAACTGAGACTCTAATCTCAAAGTGACATGAGGTTCCAAGAGAGGCAAAGGGGACACCCCACGTTTGTTTGCCTTCTCTGTCCCCTCAACTTACCTGTCCTTTGAACACACAGCAAACATGGAGGTGGCCCAGTGGGGTTGTGACAGCCCCAGCCTCTCAGTGAAATGCCACTACAATATAAGCAGTAGGGAACTGGTTCTGAGCCGGCCAGGGACCCAAAGACAAGATTGTTGCGACCATCTTGTCAGCCCCCAGGTCAGCCTTGGTTATCGAAAAACAAGGGAGATGTTAGGTACATACAACATGGGAAAGGCCTGGGTGTGGGTAAGGCGATGCTCTGGGGCCAGCTGCCTGTGGGAGGGTTATGCACCAGCCCCTCACATTCCTGGGGACCCCATTCCTGTGCTCAGGGTCCATGCAGATCTCTCTCCCTGACACTGTTTACAGAATGCCTCGGGCCTCCAGGAAGATCTCATTTAGGCCCAAAGCCCACTATTACATGCCTGCTGATGTTCTCATTAGAGAGCTTACTTCCCAGGATTTGGGGCTCGGCTGTTTTAACTCAAGTCACCGTAGAGCTCTGCGGAATATTCTCTCATTTAAATTTTTTATTTATATGACCCGTTCTGTAGTCCCCAACAGCGGCAGTCTGGGAAGTTCCAAGTAACCACTGGCTTCTGATAGAGGGAGCCCAAGACCCCTGGGATTCTGCCCGTTTTCATAGTCCAGGTCTCAGCGGGAAGTCGGGGCCGCCTGTTCTCCTGCTCTCAGGCCTGCTGAGGAGTTTCTCAGGCATCCTCAAAGGCCCGAAGCTCCTTGGTAGAGTGGTCTGGCCTTGTCCAGGCTGTCCACTGAGCTCTGCTCGGTTGTCCGCAAGGCCGGCGAGTCCAGGTCCTAGCCAGTGGTTCTCTGCCTGGATGAATGATCTGTGTGCCTCGCTGCTCTGTCTCTTTCCTCTCCCTTCTTCCCTTCCTCTCTGCCTCCGCGTCTCTCTCCACCTCTTCCTCCTCTTCTTTGAGACAAAGTTTCACCATGTAGCCCAGGCTGTTCTGCAGCTCTCTTTGTAACCTAGAAAGGCCTCAAACTTGACTCAGCTGCCCAAGTGCTGGGATTACAGCTATGTACCACTATACCTGGGCCTGACTGTATTTTGCAGGATATTTACAGCTAAGACTGTAACATGTTTACCTGGAGTTCCACGGTCTCAACCACAGCTAGGAGGTGTTTGGCAAAGCCCCATGAATTTGTACACTTGGCACCTCCTGTTGACCACTAGAGACTATGGCCTTGACAGCCTATGTGCTGAGCTGACCCCTCTCATCCTACTAGACTTAATAGCTGCTTTTCCCTGTACCCCTGAGAAGACAAGAGAGATAGGATAGGGCACCTGGAAAGAGTGGGTTCCCTAGGGCTAGGGATATTGGTCAGTGGTAGAGCCCCTGCCTAGAATCCCCAGTGAGGGGTTGGGGTGTGGCTCAGTGGTGGAGCCCCTGCCTAGAATCCCCCAGTGAGGGGCTGGGGGTGTGGCTCAGTGGTAGAGCAACTGTCTAGGATATTCCAGTGAAGGCTTGAAAGGATGGCTCAGTGTTACAGTGCTTGTGTAGAATGTACCAGTAATGAGCTTGGTGGTGTGATTCAGTGGTCCAGCCCCTGCAAAGAATCTGCCAGTGAGGGGCTAGGGATGTGGCTCATCAGTGGAACACTTGCCTAGAGTACATCAGTGAAGGAGACCGTGGTATGGCTTGGCAGTAAGTTTCCTATGTAGCATGTACGAGGCCCTGAACTCAATCCCAAGCAGTGACAACTCTACCTCCTCACCCCCACCCAACCCCACCGCAAACTAGAATGACTCTCTAAGACATGGCTGCAAAATAGAGCTATGGGTGCCTGGAGGATGCAGTGGGATTAGATAGAAGACGGATTTCAGCTTGCATGTTTTCCTCAGTGATCCTTGCAGCAGAGACAGCTGCATCCCCTTCCCTTCCCTGCGGTGGTTCTACCTAACAAGGACCTCTCGGAAGGAGCCGAGCCTGGTCCAATAGCGTTCTCCCATGATGCTTTCCCGTCAGCAGCATCACCAGGGCTGTGAGTGGAACCTACAGTCCTGAGGGCCATTAGGGAGGTGGCCCCTGGGAATGTGGTGTAAGCGAGTGTGATATGATGATGTCGACATGAGTGTGATGGTGGCAGAGCAAGTACTGAGTGCTTTCTGTATACCGGACACTGTGCTTTATATTCTTCACATGGGTCCCCCTGTCCCCTTCTCCATCTCAGAGAGACAGAGTCCCTGGGCCAAAGTCACACAGCCAGGAACCCTAGTTTCCAGAGCCATGAAAATCTGTGAATTCTTACCTGTGACTCTTGGCAGCCACTAGGGGCTGTGGACAGTGGCTTTGCTAGCCCTGAAGTCCTGTTCTTTGGAATCTGCTTTGTTCCTGGACTTTGCAGACTCTCCGATCCTTGAGACTTCTCGTCTTCGATCCGGTCTAGGTCCGAGTGTGTCTATGCCTTGACACAACACCCGCCGTAGGATGTGCACTTGCCTCAGCCTGCGACTCCCGCAGGAAACAGTTCACACCTGAACTTGGGACTGGATCCTCTCTGTGTTTCCTGAAATTTTCTCCTGCCACAAACAGGCAGAAAGCCACACCATCATAGCCAGGCAGAGGCCGGCAGCTTGGGACACGAATCCTCTGTACAGCCTCAGCCACGGAAGCGAATGGAGAATTTTCACAGCAGAAGGACGTCAGCAAAAGGGGGGACTGTAACCCCTGCTCACACCCCAGACAGACTAGATAATGAAATTACATTCACAAAATTTCAGGTCGAGTGGTCACTGCTCGAATTAGTCCTTTCAAAGAGCCTAGCCAGAAGTGGCAGCAGTAATGAAAGGGTTGGCCTGGCTCAAATCAGGCCCGAGCTTGGGGCATTGTACAGTGCCCACGGCAGAGGACTTACAGCAGTGTTGGTGTGGGTTTCAGCCCCTTCCCTCAGCAAAGGGTGGGCAACCTAAAAGAACAGAAAGACTATAGCTGGCGGGAGTGGCCTCTGCTCCCAGGAGGGCTATTCTACTTTCACTCATTTACTTCAGACAGGGCCTCGTTATGTAGCCCAGGCTCTTCTCAAACCTATCATGAAAACGAGGTTGGCTTTGAACTCACTGGATAGCTCAGGCTAGCCTATTTCAGGGATTATTTTATACTATGTATTCATTGTGTAAGGTGATAGATTACATTACGATGCTCTCATGCATATATGTCAACACCGCCTTCTGTTTCCCCCACCTGGTAGTTTCTTTCCCTATCTTATGGTAGAGCCCCTTCCTAGAATCCCCCAGTGAGGGACTGGGGCGTGGCTCAGTGGTAGAGCCCCTGCCTAGAATCCCCCAGGAAGGGGCTGGGGTAGGCTGATCATATGGGTGCTGCTTCACTCTCAATGTGTTCCCTGCACTATTTGGAAATGTAATTCCTTAGTTAGTTCTATGTCTACCTTATGTAGAGGTGGCACTCTGGGGAGAGTGGTTTGGGACTCCACAGCAATACTGGCGGGTTTGTAATACAGGCAGCTTATGCTTGCTCTATCTTGTCATGTGATACCGTCATGCACACAGTCATTCTTTGACATTGCAAGAGGACCCTTGCCAGGCACCGTGCCATGCTCTTGGATGTCCCCGCCTCCAGAACAGTGACCATTAAATTTCTTCTCTTTGTAAATGACCTGGTCTTGCTTAGTTTACAGCAGCAGAAAACAGTCCTAATAGGTAGGAGCCACACTATGCTAGTGGCTCTTCCTTTCTTTGTCCCTGCTCACTGGGGGTGCCAAGCACAGTAGAGGCCCTTCTGGTTCTTACCCCTGGGACACTGCTGAGATGTCTGCTTGGGGAGAGGCAGGGGTCAGGAATTCTCTCCTTATCCACAGTGAACTCCACCAGAGCACGGACCTTTCAGTATGTATCAATCCAGCACTCTTCATAAGAGCCAATTATGGAATCAGCCTGGTTGTCCATCAACAGATAGAAAAATGTTATATATATATATATATATATATATATATATATATACATACATACATACATTTCACAAATATGTATGTATAGTATTCTGCCAATAAGAAGAAAAAATTATGTCATTTGCAAGAAAATGGATGGAAGTCAGGATATTACATTATGTGGGAAAAAATTCAATCTCAGAAAAGACAAAGATTACTTGTTTTTGTTCACATATGCAATCTAAATGCTTAAAGTAGGGGAGGTAGGGAATGGGAATAGAACCCAGGGTTTTGTATATTTCAAACAAGTGAGCCACACCTCCAGTCCCTCACTGGGGGATTCTAGGCAGGGGCTCTACCACTGAGCCACACCCCAGCCCCTCACTGGGGGATTCTAGGCAGGGGCTCTACCGCTGAGCCACACCCCAGCCCCTCACTGGGGGATTCTAGGCAGGGGCTCTACTACTGAGCCACACCCCAGTCCCTCACTGGGGGATTCTAGGCAGGGGCTCTACCACTGAGCCACACCCAGCCCCTCACTGATACGGGCAGTGAAGAGTTAAGCCTCGAAAACGTATGCTAAAGGTACGGGAACCTAGCTTAGCGGCAAAGCACCTGCACAACACACACGAGATCCTGGATTAAATGCCCAGAATTGCAAACAAACAAAAGAACATGATGCTCAGTGGCTAAGAGTTCATACTGCTCTTCCCAAGGACCCAGGTTCAGTTCCCAACATCCAGATGGGGCAGGTCACAACTGCCCTGTAACTCGAGCTTTGGACGTCAATGCCTTCTTCTAGCTCTGTGGGCATTTGCACATACATGTGTGCATGCACACACACATACACACACACACACATAGAGGTGGGGCATAGAATAAGAACACATCTAAAAAAATATGCAAAAGAGAAAGAAGCCGGATGGGAAAGGCCAGACACAACATGATCACACTGCTAGGAAATGTCTTGAAGATGGGAACCTGCAAAGAATGACTGTGGTTACTTGAATTGGGGGATTCTAGGCAGGGGTTCTACCACTGAGCCACACCCCAGTCCCTCACTAGGGGATTCTAGGCAGGTGTCTACCACTGAGCCATGTTTTATTCAGGTACATATCTTTTGTGGTTGGTTCCAGAATACCCCTCCCTAGATACTCAAGTTCTGTAGTATATAAAATGATGCAGCATTTGCATCTATAACCTATGTACATCCTGTGTATATTTTTAGTTAAGTCTGGCTTATTTACGGTATAACACAATGTAAACGCTATGTAAATAGTCATTTACACTGAATTGTTTAGGGAATAATGACAAGAAAAAATTGTATGTGTTCAGCACAAATGCAATTTCCCCCAAATATTTTCAGTCCACGGTTCATTGAATCAGAGATTGTGGAACTCGTGGCTATCGAGAGCCAACTGTATAATTTACATACCATAAAACTCACCTATTTCACACGCACACTTCACTGATTTTTAGTAAATTTACAGAGCTGTACAACCATTACTTCAATCCGATTTTAGGATATTTCCATTGCTCTCCCCAAATCCCTTGTGCCCCTTCTGAGTCACTACCTACCACTCCCCATCCCCGCTTCATTTCCACCCCCAGCTCACGTAACCACCGTCATTCTCTGCAGGTTCCCATCTTCAAGACATTTCCTAGCAGTGTGATCATATTGTGTCTGGCCTTTCCCATCCGGCTTCTTTCTCTTTTGCATATTTTTTTAGATGTTTTCTTATTCTATGCCCCACCTCTATGTGTGTGTGTGTATGTGTGTGTGACTGAGTTTGTGTGTGCATGTGTGTATGCATGCACACATGTATGTGCAAATGCCCACAGAGCTAGAAGAAGGCATCGACGTCCAAAGCTCGAGTTACAGGGCAGTTGTGAGCTGCCCCATCTGGATGTTGGGAACTGAACCTGGGTCCTTGGGAAGAGCAGTACGAACTCTTAGCCGCTGAGCATCATGTTCTTTTGTTTGTTTGTTTGCAATTCTGGGCATTTAATCCAGGATCTCGCGTGCGTTGTGCAGCTGCTTTGCCCCTAAGCTAGGTTCCCGTACCTTTAACATAATGTTTTCGAGGCTTAACTCTTCACTGCCCGTATCAGCACTGTCTTAGTTACAGTTTCTGTTGCTGTTATAAAATACCATGACCAAAAGCAACTTGGGGAGGAAAGGGTTTGTTTTAGCTTGCAACATTCAGTTCATAGCCAATCGCTGATGGAAGTCAGGGCAGAAACTCAAAGCAGGAACCTGGAAGCAGGAGCTGATGCAAAGACCCCAGAGGGTGCTGCTTACTGGCTTGCTCCCCATGACTTGCCCAGCCAGCTTTCTTATAGAAGTCAGAACCACTTATCCTGGATGGCGCCTGCTCAGTGGGCTCTCATATTAATCATTAATCAAGAAAGTACACTATATGCTTGCCTACAGAAATGTAGTCTTCCCAAATGACTCTAGCTGGTGTCAAGTCGACATAGAACTGCCCAGGACAAGCATGCTGTTTTCTTTGAATATTAATTATTATTGCATTCTGTAGCATTTTGGTTCACTCACCCACAAGTTGATGACCACTTAGATGGGTCCATGCCCTTTTGTCTATTATGTGTGGTGCTGTTGGGTATCTTTCCACACACGCCCTTGTGTGAACATGTGTTTTCATTTCTTCCGGGGAGGTGCTTAGGAGTAGAATTGCTGGTCTGCTGACTTTCAAAGAAATCACCAACCAGACTCAACCAGCTGCATCCACAAACGATGGGCGTGGCCCCAGTGTCTCCATTTCCATCAGCATTTGACATTGTCCGCCTTTTTAATCACAGCACGTCAGTCAGTGTGAAGTAAGGAGGCATTTCAGTCTTAATTTGCATTTCTGTAATGACTAATGATACTACACAGATTTGCTTGTGTTTATTGCCATCTGAATATCTCTGTTAGTGAACTATCTGTACAGTCTTATACCCGTGCAAAAAATGGATTGTCTTTTTATTGAGTTGTAGTTCTTTATTTCTACAGGCCTGTATCATTAGGTCTGCAAGTGGCCTCCCATCTGCAGCTCATCCTTGTGGTTTCTTTTTTTAAAAAAATATTTATTTTATGTATATGAGTGCTCTGGCTTCATGCATATCAGAAGAGGGAATCAGATCCCATTACAGATGGTTGTGAGCTACCATGTGGTTGCTGGGAATTGAACACCTCTGGAAGAGCAGTCAGTGCCCTTAACACTGAGCCATTTTTTCAGCCCCATCTTTGTGATTTCTTAGTGGCATCTTTTGAAATCCATTTTTTTTTAATTTGAAGAGGTGTGATTCTTTTGCAGATCATGTTTGTGGTGCTGTGTCTATGACATCTTTGCCTAGACTATGGTCAAAAATATTCACTTATATTTTCTTCCAAAAGTTTTATGAGTTTTCTTGTGTATCTTTGTGATCTGTTTCGAATTATTTGTGTGTGTATGTGTGTGTTTCATATGAACAAATGGCCTAACTTCATCTTTTTCTTTTTAAATTACATCTATTTATTTAGTGTGTGTGCGCACATACACATGTGCACACACCCACATGCTTGTGCGCGCGCACACACACACACACATGCACACATACACACATGCACATATGCACACTCTACAGCATGTGTGTAGAGGTGAGATGATAATTTGCAGGAGTCAGTTCTCTTCTTCCACCATATGGATTTCGGGCATCAAACTCAGGTCATCAGGCTTGAGAGCAAGCTCCTTTACCCAGTGAGCCATCTTCCTGGCCCCTGACTTCATCTTTTTGAATGTAGCTAACCTATTGTCTCAGCCCCTCTTCTTCCTCCAGAAATCTGATTTGAGCCATGGTTACCTTTTCTTCCTTCACTTCCTTTCTAGGTTACTTTTCTAGGACACTGGCCCTGAACTTAACTGTCCACCCACCCATCCATCATCCTTCTACCCATCTATCATCCAGCCATTTATTCATCATCTACCTATCTGTCACCCATGCATGCATGAATCAATCCATCTATATCCATCTGTCCATTCATCCATCCATCCATCCATCATCCATCCACCTATCCATCCATTATGTATACATGCATGCATCCATCCATCAGGGTCTTCCCTGTTGCCCTCTGAGCTGTCCCCCTTCTGGACATAAACAAATCACTTTCACACTTCCCTTCTGAGACTGCCATTTGGTTAAGGTCATTGTAGAGTGCCTGATGTTCCTAACACACTCTCTGGCTATGGTGTCACTGCTGGCGTTGGGAACGACTTGTGGGTAGCACGGAGCTCTTGGCAAAGCTGCAGCAGTTTCCTCCCAGAGATGGGGTCAGGAAAGAATGCACTGACTTGTGACCAGCTTTTGAAATGATAGGATCAGGCCTCAGGGGAGTGTTGATGGACTATAATTTAGCAAATAGAAGGAAAGACTTCCCTGGGACTGTCAGCTCTGCATTCTAGCATGCTTCTCGTTGCCTTGGCAACTCAACAGGTTAAACTTCTTCTGGGGCATCAGTGACTGCTCAGGCAGAAGGTGTTAGGAACTGTGAAGTGTTCAGATCAGCAGGCAGACAACAGCGCTCAGGGTGACCTTCACTTCCCTGGTGGTTTAGCTGGCTCTGTCTTACCACCCATCTGTTACAGGTCCCCTCATCCCCCCACCATCCATCCATCAACCCCCACCTGACTCCACCACCCACCCGCCCATCCATTTTTCATTCATCCTAATATATATTTGTCCATCTTCTTCCCATCTGTCCGTCCATCCATCCATGTCATTGAACACCTGCTGTGTGCCTTGCCTCCTTCTGACTTCTTTAGCAAATGTGTAAGTTCCTGGCCCTGAAGGCCCACCAGGAATAACTCTATGTGGGTCCAGAGGCATCTGGGAAATCTTAGGACCCAGGAAATCCATAGAGCCTTTATTTGGCGCATGAGTGGATCCACTTAGAAAATAATCTTAACATACAAACATTGTAATTGTATGGACTTTCTCTCTGCCGATTCTTCTTTTTAAAATTTAGTTATTATTTTATATTATTTTATTTATTTATTATTTATCTTTAATTTTCTGTCTGGTTGTAGGTAAGTACATGTGCGTACAGGAGCCTGCAAAGGCCAGAGGTATCAGATCCTGCAGAGTTAGAGTTACAGGAGATTGTGAGTGGCATCGTGTGGGTGCTGGGAACCAAACTCAGGTCCTCTACAGGAGCAGCAAGTGCTCTTAACTGCCCAGCCCCCTCTCCAGCCCCAAGACTTTTCTTAGGTGGCTATCACTCACTTAAACAAATCACACTCCCTCAACTGTCCTTAGTTTCCTGTCAGCTCTCCAGCTTCTGCCTCTTTAATGCTTTATATTAAGTTGTTCTAGGTGTTTTTTGTTTTGTTTTGTTTTGACCTACTGCATTATTATTATTATTTCTATTTCCTACCAGTCATATTATTCTGTTTTGCCTCTTTTGAATACTGTAATGATGGAGGCTTTCCTTTGTGACCCTTAGTGACACTTATGTAGTCATGAGTAGGACACCAAATGCCTGATGTAACATAGGGAGACACAAGTCCTTAACTCAAGGTAGTGATGCTGAAGAAGGTGTATTAGTCAGCTACAGCTGCTGTAACAAAAGCACCATGGACCAGGTAACGTAAACAATGGTACTGGGTTCTAGAAATCACAGATCAAGGGGTTAGCTGGGCTGTTTTCTTCTGAAGTTTCCCTTCAGCTTGTAGGTACCACCTTCTCCTTGTGCCTTTCTTTCTATCTATCTGTCTCTCTTTCGTGTGTGTGTGTGTGTGTGTGTGTGTGTGTGTGTGTGTGTGTGTGTCTGTCTGTCTGTCTGTCTGTCTGTCTGTCTGTCTCTGTCTGTGGGTATCTGTATTTGAGTGCAGGTGCCCCCAGAGCCAGAGGTGTCAGATCCCTAGAACTGGAGTTGTGTATGGTTGTGAGCCACCAATGTGGGTGCTGGGATCAAACTGGGGTCCTTTGAAGGAGCAATGCCTGCTCTTAATCCCTGAGCCATCTCTCCGCTCCTCCCAATGTCTTTACATGGTCTTTATTATATGTTTAAATCTTATCTTTCTCTTCTCATATAGACATCGGTCATATGGAACCCACTCTCATGGCTCCATCTTAACCAATCTCTTTAAAGGCCTATTTCAAATATAGCTGTAGTGTCAGGTCTGGGGGTGGGGTTTGGACACAGTGAGTTGGGGGCACACAACTGAGTCTGTAGCAGGCTTACACTCCCCAACCTTGGGAAAGGCCCCCCACTCCATGTGTACATGCTGGCGAGGGAGACTGTTCCATCTAAAGGCTTCTAGTTAACTCTCTGATTTCAGTATACCCCCAATCCCAACCTGGAGTCTGCTCTTGTCTTTTGTAGGTCCTTCTGAGGCAGATCTGGCTAGAGGGCAAAACTGCCTGGAGCTTCAAACCCCACCTTTCTTCCAGTTAGCTCCCTACCCCGCTACTACCACGTCCGCCTCCCTGTACACCGTGGGTTTCATCCTGATTTCACAAGCAGCCCATAGGCTGGGCCAACATGTCCCCTTCACCCGCGGAAGCTGTTACCACCCTTGATCCTCATTCCGCTTTCCAGAAATGTGTTGGAATCTGTCATCTGCTGCCGTCCCCCACCAGTGCTGTTTGTCACCGTGGGCTGCTATCTGTTTTATTCTTTGCTGTCGTTATACTGTGATCTCGGAGGGAAGCTGAGATAAATGTATATGTTCAGTCCTCAGTGTTTACCCAGAAGCCGTCTCGAGAAGAGGTAAAGCTGCAGGCTGCAGAGGAGGGCGAGAAATTCACCCTACCCAGGCCAGCCACCAGTCAGTGAGGCCTGGGAGGCTTAGTGGAGAGAGGCAGGAGCTGGTCAGGGCCTGGGTACCACTCTGCATCCCAGATGCTACGCACCCCCAGTTCTTGCTTTGCAGGTGCAAGCTCTTCTGGACTTAGCTGGGTACCTGTTTACCTAGGACTCTACAGCTCGCCCCATTCCCCCCGCTCCTTGGCCTCAAGTTCCTAAGACAAGCCCCATCTCCTCTCTCCATTCCCACCAATGATGTCATAGGTGTGGTTTTCTACAGCCGGAGACCAGGCAGGCAGGCAGGCAGTGTCTGACACCTCCCAAATGAATGTGTTTTCCCAACTATGGCTGACAATGATACATTTTTTAAAAAGCCATTTACACTTCCCCTGATATAAGATGAATTCCTTTTGTCAGCTGGGAGTGGCTCAGATGGGGAACTCCTGATTCTGCGGAGCCATATTACAGAATTGTCCCCAGGCCAAAAGAAGATGCCCAGGTGGGGATGAGTCTTGTCCATCTAGTCACCTGTCCATAAGGTACAGGGCACCGGTGAAATGACAGGAAGGGGCTGCATGGCTAAGGCAAGGTAATGTGTGTTGATACTCATTCAGGCTTCCTTCTGTCTCTCTTTTCCAAGGCCTTAGTGCCCTTGCTAGGGAAGTGTGCATTATGTCTAAGGATCCACCCCCACTTGAGGCTCCTGCTTCAGTGGCTGGAGCTCCCTGGCGATTGCTCTCTAGGGAAAGAGTGGAAGAGGAGGGCTTTGGAGAGGGCATTACAGCCAGGCATGGCGACACATGCCTGTCATTCCAGCACTAGAGGCTGAGGGTGGAGGATGGGGAAGCCAGCCTAAGCTACATTAACAAGTTTAAGGTCAGCCTGGGCTGTCCCAGAAAAGTAAAAGAGTGTGTGTGTG